>JAWQEG010009208.1:2500-27640 GCA_033782935.1 Petrolisthes cinctipes
TCAAACACACACACATTATACCACACATACAAAACACACCCTGACGCACATACACCCACACACCTAATAACACACCAACATACACCATATACACACACACGATGCATCATACCACACCCACACACGCACTTTGCACGCACCTTCAAACACACGCACGATAACTACACATTTAAAATCCTCCATGCACACACACACACACACACACACACACACGATACCCACATCCAAGACCAAAGGATACCTACATCTCTCCTATAGGTCTTGCCCCACAAATACAAACACACACACACACACACACACACACACACACACACACACACACACGCAACTATAACCCTGAAGTGTGGTGGGCAGGAAGCTGTTATGACCTCCAGCCCCTCACAACCTCTGAGAGTGCGTGAGGGAGGGGCCGGTATGCTTCCTGGGTGTGTGCTTGCGTGTGTGTGTGTGTGTAGATATGAGGGTGAATGAATGGCTTTAATGGTGTGTGTGTGTGTGTGTGTGTGTGTGTGTGTGTGTAGATATAAGGGTGAATGAATGGCGTTAATGGTGTGTGTGTGTGTGTCTCTGTGTGTGCGTGTATGTAGATATGAGGGTGAATGAATGGCTTTAATGGTGTGTGTGTGTGTGTGTGTGTGTGTGTGTGTGTGTGTGAATGTACGGATGAGTTCTGTGTGTGTGTGTGTGTGTGTGTGTGTGTGTGTGTGTGTGTGTGTGTGTGTGTGTGTAGATATGAGGGTGAATAAATGGCTTTAATGGTGTGTGTGTGTGTGTGTGTGTAGATATGAGGGTAAATGAATGGCGTTAATGGTGTGTGTGTGTGTGTGTGTGTGTGTGTGTGTGTGTAGATTTGAGGGTGAATGAATGGCTTTAATGGTGTGTGTGTATGTAGATATGAGGGTAAATGAATGACGTTAATGGTGTGTGTGTGTGTGTGTGTGTGTGTGTGTGTGTGTGTGTGTGTGTGCTATAATAAGGTTGTGACAATGGTGGTGGCAATGCTGACTGTCTTCCACTGTCACTTTCAGCACCACTTTTACCCTCACTTGTAATCATTCTAAACCCAGACTCCCTGAAAACCACCAATGCAAACAGCCATAAGGATCGATTACATACCGTTTGTAGAGTGAATGGAGTATGAAAAGTTACAACAACACAACTGCAATGTACTGCCACTCAACTCTTATATTTTTACAATTTATTTATATATATATATATTTACCTTTAGTACAAGCACATAAATACACACATCAATAGTTACACACATCAATATTATTAATGGTTGATAAAAAAAATTGTGTAATTAAACAACAACAAAAATAAAGGGAAAACAATGGTATCAACCTTAAGAAATATAAATATATAAAAATAACACAGTTTCCCTTTATATTTGTTAGGCTTCCAACCAACATGGAAACCCGTTCTCTATTGTCTTGGTCATTGTTACACTAATATTTTTCCACGGTGTTTAGAAACTTTAGTAAATTCTCTTGTACGAGTCTATATCTCACGTGTAGCAATTATTTCTTATTATCTCTGTCGTGCACGATTAAGGGGGTGCGGGAGTAGGGGACAGGCTTGGGGGAGGGGGGGGGACTGGGGGGGTGAGAGGGAGGTGGGAGGGAGGCAGGTGCTGAGGGGGAGGAAGGGATTGAGGTGGTGAGTACATACATATACAGTATACAGTGTTCATTAATATTTCCTTCAGGTTTACGTGCACAACAACAACGTTAATAAATGTCTATCTAAAAACCATGGTTGTCAACACTTCTTTCAGCTACAAATGCTACACCGCCATTAAACTCGTAAATTTACAGTAGGAATGAAGCAAACTTATACTGTCAACTGTACACAAGACTGAGGCCCCACATTAACTAAGCTTTTGTAATAACACTCGTATTTTTGAAGCTCATTTAAGTAAGGAGAGATTCATTTGTTAGTGAATTGGAAGGTCTGTGATTCCACCTACCTATGCCACGAAACAAATCCCCTATTGTAGTACGTACCATTGAGGGCGTCTGTTTTCTGTGATACTTAGGAGGAGGAATCAGTAGCCTTCTAATTCACCAACAAGAGAATGTCCCCTTAAAGTGTAGATTGCAACTAGCGGGTCAGCAGGTGGCAGGAGGTAGCAGGCGTTGATCCCCCGCTGCTACCTTCACTTTCAATGCCACAGTTTCCCCTAATTTTTGTGTGTGTGTGTGTGACGGACGGCGTGTGGTGTTCTGAGCCCAGCCAACACAACTCACCCGCCCAACCACACACACGTTTTTGTTGTCACTGTTCTCTGTCCAGCACTACTCTCTGTTTTGTTTTTGTGTGTGTGTGTGTGTGTTGGTTTTCTCTCGATATAGTGTGAGTGTGTTGTGTGTGTTGGTTTTCTCTCGATATAGCGTGTGTGAGTGTGTGTGTGTGTGTGTACTGTATTCTCTCGATAATGTGTGTGTGTGTGTGTGTGTGTTGGATTTCTCTCAATATAGTGTGAGTGTGTGTGTGTTGGTTTCCTCTCTATGATGTGTGTATGTGTGTGTGTGTGTGTTTCCTCTCGATATAGTGGTGGGAGGGTGAGTGTGTGTGTGTTTGTTTCCTCTCGATAATGTGTGTATGTGTGTGTCCCCCTCGGTAACTTCCCCTTCATGGAGGAGAGTGTGAGGGAATGAGAAAAAAAGTGAGGTTGAAAGAGTCTGATGGTGAGGGAAGGAAGGAAGGAAAGAAAGTAGGATGAGAGTTACATATGGTATGGTGGTAATGAAGGAAGGAATGAAAGTTTAAGGGGGAAGTACAGTGCTGGTTAATTAATGTGAAACAACTGATTCCTCCAAACTATTCCAAACAACATTATTATTATTATTATTATTATTATTATTGTTGCTACTCGGGTACTGCTTCCTGGCATACCTTAGAAAAAAAATCAAGGTGCTCCATTCTATCAAAAGTATACAATCCTCTTAATTAAATGGTGGGTAAGAATGAGATCAATATGTGTGACACTGAAGAATGGAGGCAGGAAATTATGGAGACTGCTTCGAATTCCCTTTCCATCTAGCCAACTGAACATTCCTTCAAATTTCGTATTGCCAACAAAGCGCAAGGATTTTTTTTTTTTTTTCAAATTATCCCGGAAAAAACAAAAAAACTTCCTCTACTTTAGCTGTATAATAAAATGAGGGGAAAAAAGACAGATGTATAAATTCTAAAACAGGGCGAAATAATGAAGGGTTACAGATTCCTAAAGCTGATGCAGTTATAATATGCTACTGTAACTTTACTCATGGCATTCTTCCTCATTCCATATTCTGAATCGTCTTCCTCTCCACATACTTCCGGAATAATTATGTTATTAGTCTGTCTGGTCATATCCACCAAATGTTGCCACCGGGTTCTCGAGGCTCCAGGCGCACCATGACGTTGTTCTCTCTAACTATGGCTCTAAGTATTCTAGTGTTGGTAACCCTTGCTTGCATACTACCGTTGCAATTCACCCCTCATGTTGCAAGGCTGTGATATACAATGACTCCCACATCAGTCACCATTCTTGTTGCACCCTCTCCTCACCCCTCATGCACGAATGACGCACGTATGTACAGTGAACGCCAATAATAGTGTCGTGAAATATGATGAAAAACACAATGATCAACGTTGTTAAATATAGGAACGGGGATTTAAAAACGGGAAATTATAAAAACAATCAACTATATACAAATACATACATACTAAACTTTTCACTACATGGAGCAACTGAATACTCCAGACTATTCTAAGCAACAGAACACCATTAGTTTCGCTCCTCTAGTCCTGTTTCCTGGCATACTTTGGAGGAATCGAGGAGCTCCAATTTAACAAAAGCGAATTTTCCCCTTAAAACTATCATTCCTCAGGTGTCCGATAGATACAAACACAAAACACTGCGATGGTTACTGTATACATCCAGACTGACACATTTATAACCTCAAGCACAGGAAATTCTTCTTGTATCCCATGCATGCATAACCAACATTGTTAGATATGCACCAGGAGTACAAACAATTTCTTGGCAACAGGGCTACCAATAGTTTTCAGTCCCCCCCCCCCTTCCCCCCACACCTGTATTATCCAAGCCCTGTTTTCTGTCCACCTGTACACATACCCAACATCTTAATTAAGGACCCTGTGATTTTAGTCAGAAAATTGGAGATAAACGAGTCCTTCAAACATTGCCACGAGACACCACCTATACATGGAAGGAGCTTGTTTCGTGGCATGGTCAGTAGGAATCAGAAGCCTCCAATATTCATACACGATCACAGGGTGCTTAATGTTAATGTTTGGCGTTTACGACTGTTGACAAAGTAGAGGGTAACCAGGGTCTCCACTAATGACAATCCCACCAGCCAACCAGTCAACCTCTCCCACCGCTGATTGCTGGGTAATGAGGGTGTGTGTGTGTGTGTGTGTGTGTGTGTGTGTGTGTGTGTGTGTGTGTGTGTGTGTGTGTGTGTGTGTGTGTGTGTGTGTGTGTGTGTGTGTGTGTGTGTGTGTGTGTGTGTTAAGAATCGTTGTCAGACCAAAACCAGTAGGGATAGGAAACTTATTCACCAGGTATACAGCTGACAAAGTCATCCCTACATAATGGAAAACTTTCTTGTGCTTGGGCTTCAGAACAATGATATCGGTAAAATGGAGAGCGAACTGGTGACGTCCTAGACTGTATAACAATGAACAAATAGAGCAACGATAAACTCCTTCACATTGGCCTTTGAAGAAAAAATGGGATGAGGACAAAAAGGCAGTAAATAAAAAAAAAAAAAAAAAACACGCCAATTATGAGGCTAGAATCATGTCCAATAATATAAAGAAAACTCACAATCCACCACCAGAAAAATATTTAAGGGACCCTGTGATGTAGTCAAAATATTGGAGATGAGTGAGTCCTTCAAATATTGCCACGAGACACCACCTATATGGAAGGAGCTTGTTTCGTGGTATGGTCAGGAGGAATCAGCAGAAGTCTTCAATATTCATACACGATCACAGGGCCTTTAAGGGGGAAATTTTGTGTTGGTAAATCTGGAGCAACTAAATCCTTCAAACTATTCCAAGCAACAGAATACCATTACTTTTACTCTTCTGGTCCTGTTTCCTAGCATACTTTGGAGGAATCAAGGCACTTCAATGTACCAAAAACGAATTACCACCTTAAGCCAACACAATACGTCGGTACATTGAACGTGTCACCGTGAATGTAAAATAATATGCAAGAATGACCTCGAGGGATTAATTAAGTGAAGGAGGGAAGGGGTGTACAAAGCCCAAGTAATAAGATGATCCCCAACACTTCCTTCCACCACTGGCCACTACCACTACTACCACTACCTCCACCTCCTACTCTCTCTACTCCACACTACCACCACTACCACTACCTCCACCACCTACTCTCTCTACTCCACACTACCACCACTACCTACATCACCATCCCCTCCCTCTACTCCACACTACCACCACTACCTACATCACTATACCATCCCCTCCCTCTACTCCACACTGCCACCACTACCTTCATCACCACCCTCTACTCTCTCTACTCCACACTATATAAAAAAAAATAAAAAACACTACCTCCACCTCCATTATCCCCTTCCTTTACTCCACACTACCACCACTACCTACATCACTGTCATTCCCTCTCTCTACTCCATACTACCACCACTACCACCATCCCCACACCACCTTCTACTCCACATTACCCTCTGCTCCCTCTATTCAACACCACCACTACCTCCACCACCACTTACTCCCTCTACTCAACACCACCACTACCACCACCACCATCCCCTCAACACCACCACTACCAACATCACCATCCCTTCACCACCCTCTACTCCCTCTACTCCACACAAAACTTAGTAAATAGTCATGGGAACTGAAGCTCAATTTCCGTGAGAAACACATTCCTAAAAGTATTGCATTTGTATATTATTTCAAGGAAGTAAGTGTATTGTTATCGCTTGCCAGACTACGAGTTCCGTTGACTTACACAAACTAATGTCAAGAAAGCCACATATCAAAACATATACGATATAAATAAGGTCATTGTAACAATAACAACGTAATAACAATGTCATTATAGAAGAAATAAGAAAAATAGTATAATATTTTATTCACTTCAACACCTTACATCCAGAATTGCTACTACAGAACAAAACAAGCAAGATTATATTTATATTTCAAATGTTATTCTGTCTTTAAATTACGGGTAATTAATATTTTAAGGAATATAAGGCTGTGGGTGGAGTCATGTATGTTATCCTTAAAAAATAATTTAGACCATCACTTCACAGCACACGCCAACCTATAGGCTATATAGTAAGGTATAGGCTACAGTGTATCGCTCATCCACCCATGTATCCACACACCTTCTTTTGATAAACACAGCAGAACTAGACTACCCAGTAAGGAGGGTCACCAACCAAACATATATCACATTCTGGCCTGAGGTTGGTATTAAACATATCAGCTAAAAATAAGCTTTTCCCATACCTAACGCCGGGAAGTGCTGTGAATAAGGTTATGTGTGTCGGGTAAACAACTATAGAGGAATTGGAGCAGGTGGAAATATATTACTGCAATGGTACCGTACTAACAATTGGTGGGAAGTAATTTTTGGTTTCACCTTTCAATAGCAGGTGATGACATTTACCTTATTGACAAACGCCAGGCTTTTTTTGTTGATGCCAAATGGAAGCACTACTACCGTCCAGAAAATTGGAGTTGTAGGAGTCCTTCAAATATTGCCACGAAACACCACCTATATGGAAGGAGCTTATTTTGTGGCGTGGTCAGGAGGAATCAGAAGCCTCCAGTTTTCATACACGATCACAGGGTCCTTTATAAGAGGCCTGCATGTGATATAGGCTACATATTTTTTGTTAACGATTCCTTCAATGTATGTTATGAAATTGACGATCTAGGTTACATCCTGAGGCTACATGTTTCTGGAGGAAGTTTGGATGAATTACTAGTTTATATTTTTCCAACAGCAACACAGGTCCCTTACGAGGTTTGCAACTTTGTCAAATAACACATGTACACTCGCAATCCAATATTTGTATCCAGGTCTTGTTAAAGTTTCGAATCATTTGACATACTAGTGAACCAATTACAACGCTTAACCTGTTTGATATTTGCTGAGCTCGCTTACTATATCGATCAGGCTATTCGAAGCAAGCCTGGATACATATTTCGGATTGCGAGTGTACTGTACATCATCTGCTCAAGAAGTATGTAATAATTTTATGTTTGACCAAATCCTTGAAGATTTAAATTGTCACAGGATATTCCACACACACCATTGATTGTCTTTATCCTCCGCCTTCACAACAGCTTTATTCGTCTTCATCTCATTTTCTATAATGATTCATAAACAAAATCTAATTATTGTGTTGAAATTTAACACACGATAATGCTGGCAAGATAAGTCACTGAATATTTGTTGATAATATTGTGCAATTTCTTTTATTTCAGCATTCCCTTTTATATAATTATCAGGGTAATGAGAATGAAGCAGCAACTAACATTTGACTACGACAACACACAAAACGCGGGACACCGATTACTGAAAAACCCACCACCTCAGGATAAAGATATAAAACAATCAACTTTATACCACTGAAGCACACACACTCACTCGATGTAACCTTCTGACCCCCCGAAAGATGAATGGGGTAATACAGTTTCAGTACATCACAGCGTCTTGACTCCTCTAAAAAATGCCAGAAAACAGCACGACTATATAGACTAACAAAATGAATGATGTCCTGTTTCTTGGAATAGTTTGTAGGATTCAGTCAGCTGCTCCAGATTGACCAACACTGTGTACTGACCTCTACTTTAACTATTTGGTCAGCACCTCAAAATGATGATTCCTCTCAGCCAAACTCAACACGGAAATGCAATAGGAAGAAGCAGACAACAGAACCTTAAGCAACTCTGTACCTGTGAAGGAAGGGGGCCGATAACAGTGATAGACGAGAGAGTGTTTGTTGCCCGCTAGCACGATCCCCATAAGTTAAGAGTGCTACATTCTCGAGTGAAACTGGTTATATAGAGGGAGGGTGAAGCAGGAAGGGGAAAAGGTCACGCAGGACGAAAGTATAAACAAACGAGCCGGGTCGGGTTGTGTAAGGAAGGGGGGCACCGGCCCTTGGAATTGCATCACATAGTCTTGAGAGGGTTAAGGGAGTAAATAGTCTTGAGAGCGTTAAGGGAGTAAATAGTCTTGAGAGGGTTAAGGGGGTAAATAATGATAGGTAGTGGGCCAAGTGGAGGTTATTGATGGATCCATGCTTTGTCACAACGCAAAAATCACCTGTACCGAGGGAGATCATTTCTTGGCACAAAGTTTGAGGAATTAGTATATCAGCCTCTAAATTACCAACAGCAAAAACCTCCTAAACCCTTAAACTGGAACTAGTTTCTTGAAAAATATGTCTCTGTACCCACTGAAACCACAGTGAGTAGTCTAGTTTCAAAATAGATGAAATTTTCCAGTTCTTATTTAAGGTGTGGGTTGTGTTGTGAAGATATTTGGTGTGTAGGAGAAGTGCCTGGGTTACGTAAAGCCGAAATATGTTTACGTATCGGAAGGTTGTTGTTTAGTGGCTCAGGCAATGCATACATAAAGCAATAAAAGTGGGAGATATATAAAAAAATTGTCCCTAATTTTAATAAGCAGAGGCGTGAGTTGATGCAATGGTAGGACTCCTGCCTCGATGTCCTATTGTTGCAGAATTGAATTTGTTGTCGAGGGTAGCGCTCATGAGACATCAGCTACATAAACTTAACGTATTGTAGGTGGTCGCAAAGTTTTTACTGACGGAGGGATGCTTAATATGTCCGAGTTCGTGACGTCCAGTAGTATGCTCTGACCATGTTATAATAGGGTGTTGCTTATCTTCAGAAGGAGTCCTCTTAAGTATTTACAGTACAAGTATGTATAGTGGAATTATATGGTCCATTGTCTTACTAATTAATGTTCCTGTAAAGTTTAATATTATACTTTACTTAAACCCAAACTATTAAGATAATATAATTATAATGTTCCTAACTAATATTAACCTTCTTAAGAGTGGAAATATATATTGCAATTCTTGATAAGAAGAGAAAACACAGTACTGTAGTTAGTGATAATTAGCAAGCAAGTAGGAAAAGTGAAAACTTGCCAGAAAAATACTTAATTTTATCTTCCTGATAACTATGAGAAGTGACCTAACAATATCATGCTAGATTTTGTGAAAGTAGGTCAACCTGCTTATCATGTATACGACAAAAACCTTGTCCATATTTACGAGGACTATAAAATAAGGAGTACGAATTATGCAAATTATACACTGCTGCCTGTTATTTCCATCAAAAATTGACAACGTTCATCCGTAGACAGCAAACGATATTTCCCTTCACTTTCCATGATGCAATGTATTATATAATGCAAAGTCGATCACTCTAAATTACAATGTTTCCTAGACGAGAGGACTTACGTAAGATTAAGCAAGCCAGACACGTGACATCACAGTTCCAATACTATCTAGCAGACAATAAAAGTCCATGGTATGTCTAGTATTGTCAACCTTCCTTCTCTAGTTCACGCATCGAGCAAAAACTAACGAAGGAGTTTGTATCGTTTCGAGTGATCCAGGACTGAGAAGGATAAGGCAGGAAGGTCACAGAGAACATGAAGGGTGAGACGAGTGGTGAAGGATGAGGAGGAGGAGGAGGAGAAAGAGGGGGAGGAGGAGGAGGAGGAGGAGAAAGAGGAGGAGGAGGAGGAGGAGAAAGAGGGGGAGGAGGAGGAAGAAGAAGAGCAGGAGGAGGAGGAGGAGGAGGAGGAGGAGGAGGAGGAGGAGGAGGAGGAGAAGGAAGAAGAAGAAGAAGAAGAAGAAGAAGAAGAGGAGGAGGAGGAGGACGAGGAGAAGGAAGAAGAATAAGAGGAGGAGGAGGAGGAGGAGGGGACAAGTAAATGAGGAAGGAAGAAGAGTATGTGAGGCAGAGGGACGAGGAGGTAAGTATGTGGGGCAGGAGTAGAAGGAGGTAGGTAGGTAGGTAGGTAGGTAGGTAGGTAGGTAGGTAGGTAAGTGAGGCAGGAGGGTCACAAGGTACACACAAACAGGGACACACCAACCTTCACCCCAGCATGTGTTCAGGGTCACGTGGGGTGTGTGAGAAGGAGTCGTCAAAAGAGGCAAACACACCAATTATTGTACTCGTATTTTTTATTTTATTATTATTATTATTATTTTTTTTTTTTTTTTTTTTTTTTTTTTTTTTGGGTGGGGGGAGGAATACAAAACAGGTCAACAACTTTTGTCCTAAGGTATTAATCCGTTTCCTGACGTATTGACAGGTTTTAGGGGAGATTCTCTTGTTGGTGAATTGGAAGGTCACTGATTCCTCCAAACTATGCCACGATATAGATCCCCTATTGGTACCACTGAGGGCGTCTGTTTCCCGGCATAGTTTGGAGGAATTATTAGAGACCTTCCAATTTACCAACAAGAGAATCTCCTCTTGAGGGAAGGGAAGCAACCATTTGTGTTCAATTTGGAGTCAATGTAGGCCTCCAAACTCAGCTATAAAACACATCCCCAGTATAATTCTATATGGAGGGCGTCTGTTTCCCGGCATAGTTTGGAGGAATTAGAGACCTTCCAATTTACCAACCAACAAGAGAATCTCCCCTTTTAAGTAACAGTGTCTCTCCAGTTAACCCTCCACCGACATAATGGAAAAAATGTCCTGAACTTGAGCACAGTTGGGGAATGCCTGCCTTTGCCCTGCAGCCATGGGGGGTCACAGGGGAAGCAGGAAATGTGACCACCGCTTGCACTCCGTGAAATTGCGAAGTGTACACGGTTATAGCACTGTTTGTTTTTCTTGTGTGTGTGTGTGTGTGTTTATGAGATTCGACATTCCTTCAGGTTAGGATGTTTTTTTTGGGGTTAGAGTAAGAAACGATAGAATATTTGTCCTGTTAAAACCAAAAAACTTATACCCATACCACATTCACAGCACAAACGTTCCATAAGAAAAGCAAAGGGTAAATTTTTAGTAGTAGAATGTAGATATAAACGAAAATATGATTAGGAGAGAAAATGGCAACTCTATATGGTGAACAAAAACCTCTTCCACAGAAAAATGTAACGCAAGAAAAAACACAAACATCTAAAATTATATCCATATTCACTGGTCCTGTTTCCTGACATACACTGGAGGAATCAAGGACTCCAATGTGTACCAAAAGTGTATTAGGTAACCACTTAATTAAGCTCTGAGTCTCATACACATCGCAAAATAACAACAACACTTGTAAAATATACCCCCACCCCTCCCCTTCCAACTCAAGATAATGTTATGGCTTAAGCTTGATCAAAATAACAACACTTGTAAAATATATCTCCTCTCCCTTCCCCTTCCCTTCCCTCCTCAATCGCATTTTTCCCTTCCTTTTCCTTCCCTTCCCCTTCCCTCCTCAATCACATCCTTCCCTTCCTTTTCCTTCCCTTCCCTTCCCTTCCCTTCCCTCCTCAATCGCATCCTTCCCTTCCCTTCCCTTCCCTCCTCAATCGCATCCTTCCCTTCCCTTCCCTTCTCTTCCCTCCTCAATCGCATCCTTCCCTTCCCTTCTCTTCCCTTCCCTCCTCAATCGCATCCTTCCCTTCCCTTCCCTTCTCTTCCCTTCCCTCCTCAATCGCATCCTTCCCTTCCCTTCCCTTCCCCTGAGGCTCACGTAATTATCCCACTTAAAGAGTCCACAACCACTGGCCTCCTCACGGTCCAGATAAACTAAACCTAACCATTATGTTTTCTTTTACTTTTTGTTGGAATAACTTTGCTGAGCTTCCCAACGTGTACTATCACAGAGGGAGGTGATTGGGATTTCATTTACGCTATTCTAAGGCACTTTTTTTTTAAGACACCGTTCACACAGGTAATACAAATTTAACCTATTAATGTTGTTTAGTACTTCACAATTCAGATAGTGTTAGGGTCTTGTGTTATAGGCCCTGTCCACTCCAATAAAAATATATAAATACTATTAATCATCATCCTCACAAATGGTTTCCTGTTAATATTAAGGCTCACCTACCTACATAAGTACACACATACATCCACACATACATAATCATTTGGTAATTTGTCGAGAGCAGGTGGTGGCGCCCTCCTTGTCTTGTCCTGGCCAGGTGAGGTGAGGTGAGGCAGGAGTCACGAATACCTTCCACCCATACCAACCTTAATGACAGTGTGGTGGTGCCTCTTAGGATGATAAATGGGGCAACAACACACACACACACACACACACACACACACACACACACACACACACACACACACACACACACACACACACACACACACACACACACACAACTGCTGCTGTTTCTGCTACGCCTCACACCCACTGACCTTGTGACGTATGTATGTATGTATACCACGGTGGCAGGGGACGTAGGAGTCGCAGAACATACAGTCCACTTAAGCCTAAGGAAATAGCGACATAATTTTCCATAGTTATATCTCACTAAAAAAATTCATTAGAATTTGCCATAGATATGTCTATGTACAATTTTCCATAGTAATGTCTCATTAAATTATTCCATAGTAATGTCTCACTAAAATGTTCCATAGTAATGTCTCACTAAAATGTCCCATAGTTATGTCTCACTAAAATTTCCATAGTTATGCCTCACTAAAAATTTTCATGAGAATTTTCCATAGTTATGTCTCTCTAAAATCTTCCATAGTTGTCTCACTAAATTTTGTTTTTCCATAGTTATGTGTCATTAAAATTTTCCATAGTTATGTCTCACTAAAATTTCATGAGAGAATGTGTTCGGTGTAACTTGCAGATGATACACTAAACATTATTTTACTCTTTTCCCAATAACCATCTAATCCAAAAAATCTTATAGGTAGAGAAGATACGCGAAGAGATGAGATTATTAATCAAGGGAATATTCTCTTGTTGGTGAATTGGAAGGTATCTGCTGATTCCTCCAACCTATGCCAAGAAACACAGGCACCCCCATTTGTAATATTGAGGTCCTCTGTTTCCTCCAAACTATGCCAAGAAACACAGACACCCCCATTTGTAACATTGAGGTCCTCTGATTCCTCCAACCTATGCCAAGAAACACAGGCACACCCATTTGTAACATTGAGGTTCTCTGTTTCCTCCAACCTATGCCAAGAAACACAGGCACCCCCATTTGTAACATTGAGGTTCTCTGTTTCCTGGCATAGTTTGGAGGAATCAGCAGAAACCTTCCAGTTCATCAAAAGAGAATCTCCCCTTAATTAAGACTGCATTCCTAGTCATTCAGGCTGGGTTTTCAGGCACCCAAACTACAACTAGAGGTGAGAAAAGTTACAATCGGGGGTCTGTAATTTTTTGAGTCATTTCCAAACTACAACTATAGGTGAGAAAAGTCACGATTCGGGTTTCTGGAATTCTTAATTAAGGGGATATTATACTTTTGATAGACTGCAACGTCTTAATTCCTCCAAAATATGCCAGTAAACAGACCCAGATGAAAAAAAATAATGGTGTCCTGTTGCCTGGAATAGTTTGGAGGAGGAATCTTTTGCTCCAGATTTACCACCCAATATAATGTGCTATATATATACCCCCTTAAGTAATTTCCAAGGTTTCTTACCGGGATCAATTAATAAAAGTATTACAGACTTATGATACCTTGTTATTTAGGGCGAATTTAAGTTGGGTTTGAATGATCGAAAAATATGGCCTAGTGGGTCAGGAAAATATTAGAAAATTTGTTTCAGATAATATTATGTTTCAGGTAAAAATGAGTTTCAGATAAAATTATGTTTCAGGTAAAATTAACTTTCAGGTAAAATTAAGTTTCAAATAAAATTAAGTTTTAGGTAAAATTAAGTTTCAAATAAAATTAAGTTTTAGGTAAAATTAAGTTTCAAATAAAATTAAGTTTCATGTAAAATTAAGTTTCATATAAAATTAAGTTTCAGATGATGCACTAAGTTTTTTTTTTTTTTTTTTTTTTGAGGTTGCAAGGCTTTCGTTTCATTGGCTTGAATTAACTGACGCGGAACTTTACTTTTCCAGTTGTCTCTACTGGAAAAACTCTGCTTCGCAATTTTCCAGTCTCCCCTTTGCTGGTTCCGGAATTAATTAATTAAGCATTTCGGGGGAAGGGAAGGGATTAGTGTGTGTGTGTGTGTGTGTGTGTGTGTGTGTGTGTGTGTGTGTGTACATTTTCATTTGTGTTTATGTGTGTGTGTGTGTGTGTGTGTGTGTACATTTTCATTTGTGTTTATGTGTGTGTGTGTGTGTGTGTGTACATTTTAATTTGTGTTTATGTGTGTGTTTATGTGTGTAAAGAATGAAAAGACAGTCTGATGGAAAAACACAAGATTTAAACAGACAGAATGACAGACAGAGAGACGAAAAGACAGAAAGACAGACACCTGTATAGAATCAGTTCGTTCCGTGGCCTGTGTGTGTGTGTGTGTGTGTGTGTACTCTCCCACACTCTCACCACCACCATAACACACACCCAGTTGCATTTGTATGTTTTGCTATGTTCTTGTTCACTCTTTCTCAGGTATCTATTTCTTCTACATCAATTTTTTTGTTTTATATTTGTTAACTCTTTCTCATTTTTTTCTCTCTTTTTATTATGTATTTTTTTTTATTATTATTATTATTATTTTTTTTTTTTTTTTTTTTTTTTTTTTTATAAGGTTTTGGTTCTTGTTAATACTTTCTCAGGTTTTCTCTATACTGTTTTACTTAATTATTTCTTCGTCAGACTACTGTATCTAACCACCTACCTCTCCCTCCCATTTATTTATTTATTTATTTATCCTCCCTAATCAACTGTGTACCCAAGATTTACTGACTGTATTTAAGTGTCATAGTGATCCCAAAAACAATTAAGAGCTGGTAAGAACTAAGGACTGTGCCAGTACATTTCAACGCATGTGTGTGTGTGTGTGTGTGTGTGTGTGTGTGTGTGTGTGTGTGTGTGTGTGTGTGTGTGTGTGTGTGTGTGTGTGTGTGTGTGTGTGTGTGTGTGTGTGTGTGTGTGTTAGGGTACAAATTATACAACATATACCCAGATATGAAATGTTTACTCGTGTGGTCACTGTTCCATGTTATTATTTTAGACTGTGTATCTGCATATTCTCATGATTTTTTACTATGCATTTCCTTGTTCGACGATCTCTCTCTCTCTCTCTCTCTCTCTCTCTCTCTCTCTCTCTCTCTCTCTCTCTCTCTCTCTCTCTCTCTCTTGTGGATGAACCCTAGTGTGGATGAATTGGATTGCTATAGATTCCTCCAAATTACACCAATAAACAGACAAGTGCTTCATTATACGAGTGGAGGCATCTTGTATGAAAATTGGAGGCTTCTGATTTCACCTGACCATGCCACGAAACATGCTCCTTCCCTATAGGTGGTGTTTCGTGGCAATATTGGAAGGACTCGTTTATCTCTAATTTTCTGACTACATCACAGGGTCCCTTAACACTCACTGCAAATGGCTTAAACTAAGTCTGTTTGCACTTGATCCATACTTCCACCACATTGCCACACTGCCCCTCCTTTTCTTCCTTATTTCTCCCTTCTTTCTTCAACCTCAGATTCGTCCCTCCTTCTCTCTCTCTCTTCCTGCCTCCCTCCCTCTTATTACAATTACCTCATCTCTCCCTCCTGCCTCTCTCCCTTCATAATACAATCCCTTCCTCTCTCCCTCCTCCTTTCCTCCCTACACCACATGACCGACCCCTCCTTCCTTCCCCTTCACCACACACACGCACACACACACACACACACACACAACAGGAACACCGTGGTATCAAGATTTTCCGTCGTTGTTGCTGCCCTAGATTTCATCACCTCACTCGAATATACACTACACACACACACACGCATACGCACACACAAATACATTACACACACACTCACATACACTACACACACACACACACACCCACACACACACACACACACACACACACACACACACACACTTAGAGCACCTGGAATAGTTTAAAATAGTTTGTTATGCTGCCACAAAAGGGAAATGCAGACACACAGTACAGTCACGAGCACTAATAAATATTCAGGTGTGCTTCGAATACCTATATAGAGACAGTAAATAAAAGCACAATAAGATCTCCAGTTGGAATTATTACTTCGTTGGTGAATTGGACTGATCAAAGCTTCAACCAAAACCGTATACTTATTACTAGTGCTAGTGACCGTACATAACAGAAAGTGAGCAATACACGAAAGGATTAACAAGGTACATGAATTAATGAAGTGGGTAGTACTGTGTCGGTGAATTGGTGTGCTACTGATTCCTGCACTCTAAGTTAGGCAACAGAATTCTACTTGTATACTGATAGAGGAGTTCATTGCTTTGCTTATTTTGGAGGAATCCAGTTCGCTGACAGTACCACCTGCTCCTTAAGGGACCCTGTGATATAGTCAGAAAATTGAAGGTAAATGAGTCCTTCAAATATTGCCATGAAACACCACCTATATGGAAGGAGCTTGTTTCGTGGCATATTTAGGAGGAATCAGAAGCCTCCAATTCCCATACACAATCACAGGGTCCTTAAGCAATTTTTGAAGCAGGTTGAGACTAAGTCATTTAATTCTATTTGTCGTCATCGTCGTCACCAAATATCATCATCATCATCAATAACAATCAATAACAACAATATCATCCTCAACAACAATAACATCAACAATATCTACAACAACATCAACAACAACACGACAACAACAATATCAACATCATCAACAACAACATCTTCATCTATCTATTACAGTCCACTACAATACAAATCTCTTTCCTTCGCTAACACTCTCCATTTCTCTTTCTTCAGCTGTCACTCTACTCCAGTCAGTCCTCTCGTGATTACAGTGATCTTCTTCTCTCCCCACCCCACCGGTATCTATCTCTCTTTGACCAGCCTCCCTCTTTCTATTCCCTGGTTGCCATTCTACAGCATCTTGCCCCATTCAAGGAGAAAGTGAAGATGGGTACGTCACGACCCTCTCTTTCCCCGAGCACAAGATGAAAGAGCTAGCTGGTCAGGCCTCGGGTGAAAGGAGGTATATAGTAAGGGGAAGGAAAAGAATAGTAAACATAGCACGAGAAAATGGATGAAGAAAAGGAGGAGGAGAAGGAGTGGGAATGAAAAGAATGAGGAGGAGTGGGAAGGAAAAGAATAGTAAACATAGCACGAGAAAGTGGATGAAGAAAAGAATGAGGAGAAGGAGAAGGAGTGGGAATGAAAAGAATAGGAAACATAAAACGAGAAAGTGGATGAAGTAAAGAAGGAGGAGAAGGAGGAGTGGGAATGAAAAGAATAGAAAGCATAAAACGAGAAAATGGATGAAGTAGAGAAGGAGGAGTGGGAAGGAAAAGAATAGGAAGCATAGAAGTAGAAGAAGAAGGATAGAGAGGAGGTGGAAGAAAATATTAATAACGATGGTAATGGTGACGAGGGAGGAAAGGGAGGAGGAGGAGAAGGAGTGGAAAAAAAAGAATAGGAAGCATAGAAATAGAAGAAGAAGGATGAAGAGGAGGAGGAAGAAAATATTGATAATGTCGATGAAGAGGAAGAAGGAAAGGAGGAGAAAGAGAAGAAGGAAAGGAGGAGGAAGAGGAAGAAGGAAAGGAGGAGGAAGAGGAAGAAGGAAAGGAGGAGAAAGAGGATGAAGGAAAGGAAGAGTGAGATGAAGGAAGGGAAGAGTGAGACGAAAAGGAATAGAAAGATCAGTACTAATATGGCGAGGTTAGAACATCTTACTCACCAAATGTGGCAGGAAGAGGGCAGAGAGCACACACACACACACACACACACACACACACACACACACACACACACACACACACACACACATTTATACACACACACACACACACACACACACACACACACACACACATCTTACTCACCCAATGTGGCACTAAGAGGGCAGAGTGCACAGAGGTATTCATGGGTCAACACACACACACACACACAGACACACACACACACACACACACGCTCATACATTCACACTCACGCATACACACACACACACACATATATTTATACACACTCTCCTACACACACACACACACATATATATACACACTCTCCTACACACACACACACACACACACACACACACACACACACACACACACACACACACACACACACACACTCACGCGCTCATACATTTATACACACACTCCTACACATACACACTCACGCGACCATACATTTATATACACACACACAAAATTCTCTCTCTCTCTCTCTCTCTCTCTCTCTCTCTCTCTCTCTCTCTCTCTCTCTCTCTCTCATACACACACTGGATAAGACCCAATACCTTTCACCTGAGGGCCATTACCATTAAATTATATCCGTGACTGGATGGATGGATAGATGGGTGGTTGGAGGGATGGATAGATGGATGGTGAGGCTTGGTGTGGTGTGAGTCCCATAGGCCTCCCCTCTATCCCCTATCCCCTCTCTTATAGTAAAATGGAAACAAGTGTCTAGGAAATAATGATGAATACTGTAAAGCAATCGAAATTCGTAACTGCTTAATTAAAGGAACCTGAAACCCAATTCACGAACAAATAATAATACTGCCTGAATCCCAGCAGAATAAAGGCAGTGAGTACCGTGACAGAAAAAGTAAATATTTTTGTTCTAAATTCCCTAAATCACTAGATAGACTTCAAGTTATTACCATATTTCTAGAATAATTGCTAGCTTTTCTAACTACAGTGTATTAAATATAATGAAATTAGAATTAAAATAAAGATAGCAATAATAATAATGATTACTATTATATCAATAACAAAGTTAAATTCAAAGTAAAAATAAAAATAATATTAATACTATTTAGAATAATAAGAGTAATCAATTAATCTTATTATAATTTTATTATTATCATTACCGGTATAATTACGATAAATAGTATTTACTGCTCATTTTATGATTAATATCATCATCAATATTATTATTGCATCATTATTGTCTTGCCATTTAAATTGGCAATCGAAATTTACTGTACCAGCAAATAGGACTACACCTAAAGTGAAGGTGTTGGACACATTTGGACACACTGTAGGTAAGGTTAGGACACACTGTAGGTTATGGCCGAGTGTTTATCAGAACAACTAGTCGTGCCAAAAGTAAACCAAGAAGACAGACAAAGAGAAAGAGAGAGTGGAAGAGAGAGAGAGAGAGAGAGAGAGAGTAAGTGAGAGGGAACACATATAAGATAACAGAGTAAATGTCAGTCTGCTTTCCTTCCTTCCCTTTCACCCACTGCCCACCTCTCCTTCCACACTCTCAGGCTTGTCACTCAGGATTCGGACCAACGAGCGGATTCCCACTGACTGAGACCAACCAAAGACTTATACATGAATAGACCATAAGAATATAAAGATAATATACAAAGCCATAGGACTAAATAACTAGAAAATTATATTGTGATAGAAGCCAAGGAGTATTATTATTATTATTTTTTTTTTTTTTTTTTTTTTGTATATCAGTTGAGAGCCTTTCTGTCCAGTTAGTAGGAATTTATTTTAACTATCAATTAATATATAATTCATCATTATTCTTTTTTTATCAGTCAGTCAGTCAGTTGGTTAATTAGTCAGTCAAATGGTGCAATTAATATTCAGTTACTCCATCAATCAATCAGTCAATCAAGTAGTCAAATAAAGAATCAGTATGTCAATCAATTAGTTAAACTGTCAATTTATCTATCTATCTATCTATCTATCTATCTAACTCTATAACTATCTGCCTATCTATCTATCCATTAGTTCGTTTGTCTATCAATCAGTCAATCAAGCAAAAATGTTCAATGATAGAATATAATCAAACACACGTACGTACTCATCCAAATTCACACACACATACACACACACACACACAAATGAGCACACAGGCATACACACACACACACACACACACACACACACACACACACACACACACACACACACACACACACACACACACACACACACACACACACACACACACACAATTCACAAATGAGCACACACACACACACACACACACACACACACACACACACACACACACACACACACACATACACACAAATGAGCACACAGGCATATACACACACATAAACAAACCGCTCCTCACATTTATTCCTTCCTTCATTAATAATCTTTTCACTTCTTCCCTTTGCATTTTTATCATTCTCCTTCCTTCCTTCATTAATAATATTTTCACTTCTTCCCTTTGCATTGTTTTCATTCTCCTTCCTTCATTCATTCCTATTTCCCTATCTATTATCTACCTCGTTACCATCTACTTTCCATCTTTCTCTATTCTTTCCCTCCCTCCTTTTCGTACTCTTCTTTCTATTCATTCTCCTTCATTCTTCTCAACTTAATTGTTCTTCCTACTTATCTTTCTTCCTTCCTTCCTTCGTTCTTTCCTTCCATTTTCGTTCATCCTTCCCGTCTTCTCATCCTTCCTTCCTTCCTTCCTTCCTTCCTTCCTTCCTTCGTTCTTTCCTTCCATTTTCGTTCATCCTTCCCGTCTTCTCATCCCTCCCTCCTTCCTTCCTTCCTTCCTTCCTTCCTTCCTTCCTTCCTTCCTTACTTTCATTTTCGTTTATCCCTCCATCCTTCCTTTCTTCCTTCCTTCCTCTCTCCCTTCTTTCCTTCCTTCTTTCCTTCCTTCCTTCCTTCCTTCCTGTTGAGGTCACTGACACCACTAGGATTCTGCTGACCCACCCACCCACCCACCCGCCCTCACCCCTTTTGACCTCTGACCTCGCGTGTGGTACGAGGGGGTGGGGGGAGGGGTAGAGGGCAGGGGTTGGGGTATAATGGGTGGGGGTGGGGGGGGAGAGCAGTGTATGTAATCTGTGGGTGTCGAGGAGAGGGTGGGTAGGCCTATATATCGAGAAAGGAAAATAGAAAGAAGGAAAGGGAGAGAAGAACGAAATATATGATTAAGAAACGAAGGAAAGAAGGAAAGTATGAAAAAGAAAATAAGTCTGACAAGAATGAAAGTAGATATGAATAAACAAGTTTGTGATTACGAACGCTGGGAAATTAGGAATAATGAATGAAAAAAAAACAACAACAGAGAAATAAGGAAAGGAAGGGAGGAAAAAGAATGTGGGAATTAAATACTTAATTAAAAGACAGGAAGGAAAGAAAAAGGATACAAGGAAGGGATTGCAAGAAGCACAGAGGGGAGTCACTGACCTTACAGCCCCGTGGCTTTATACGTGTACATATACCCTCCATGGATGCCTGGCTGGACGGACGGACGGGGAAAAGGAGGAGAAGGAGAAGGTGGAAAAGAAGGAGGAGGAGGAGAAGGAAAAGGAGGAGAAGGAGGAGGAGGAGAAGGAGAAGGAGAAGGAGAAGCAGAAGGAGAAGGAGGAGGAGGAGGAGGAGGAAAAGAAGGAGAAGGAGGAGAAGGAAAAGGAAAAGGAGGAGGAGGAGGAGCACGAGGAGAAGGTGGTCGTGATGGTGGTGGTGGGAGTGACGGAGGAACAGACGAACTGGCAAGACACCAAGATTAAATGGACATTTACACTCGAACTCGAACACACACATACATACACACACACACACACACATTCAGGCAAGCACTCACACACACGTTGATGTACACACACACACACACACAATCACACATACACACATAATTATGGACACACACATCATAATTATGGACACACACACACACACACATAATTATGGAAGCACACACACACACACACACACACGCACATAATTATGGACGCACACACACATACACACACATAATTATGGACACACACACACACACACATAATTATGGAAGCACACACACGCACATAATTATGGACACACACACACATACACACATAATTATGGACACACACACACACACACACACACACACACACACACACACACACACACACACACACACACACACACATATACACACTCACACAGGAACACATTCACGCACGCACACACAATGATTACAGGTCCTCTTCCCTGTTGACCCTTTCTCTCTCTCTCTCTCTCTCTCTCTCTCTCTCTCTCTCTCTCTCTCTCTCTCTCTCTCTCTCTGTGATGTTGTGTGTGGTGTACAGTACATTTTGCTGACAAAGATAAAATAGCAAAACGAATATCAACCTTGTAGAAAACTTGTCAACGTACGGTATTATTTTTTTTCTATGTTCCATCTTTATTTTGGTTGATATCTGAATTCTAGAGCCAATAAATTTGATAAAAACGAGGAAGTGCATGAGAGAAGGCTAAGGGGAAGGAAGGAAGGTAGGAAGTGCATGAGAGAATGGTAAAAGAAAGGAAAGAAGAAGGAAATGTATGAGAAAAGGAAAAAAAAATTAAAGTAAGGACGAAGTGCATGAGAGAATGGTAAAAGGAAGGAAGGAAGGTAGAATGTGCATGAGAGAATGGTAAAGGAAAAGGAAGGAAGGAGGATATGCATGAGAGAATGGTAAAAGGAAGGAAAGAAGGAAGGAGGAAGTGCATGAGAGAATGGTAAAGGAAAAGGAAGGAAAGAAGGTAGGAGGAAGTGCATGAGAGAATGGTAAAGGAAATGGAAGGAAGAAAGGAAAGAAGTGCATGAGAGAATGGTAAAGGAAAAGGAAGGAAGGAAGGAAGGAAGTGCATGAGAGAATGGTAAAGGATGGAAGGAGAAAGTAAAGGGATTGCATATGCTGGACGGGAGGGAGAAGTTTAATAGCATCACGTTCAGCAGAAGTCAATGCTCACTGTCAAATACTTATACTTTCCATTATGGGGAAGCTGACATCTCAACCTGTAAAACCCATATCATGAACAATTTTTTTCATGCTTAAGGGGATAATCTCTGGTCGACAAATTGGAAAAAAAAAAAAAAAAATTATTCACTATATGTTTATATTGAGGCACAAAATACTTTAATGGCAAACTTTGAAGAGATCAGGAGTCTTCTCTTTTTCGTACAAGAGATTATCACTTCAAATACACAGTAACAATCACACTGAAACATTACTTGGTGAAGAGATGACCCATTTCATTTGTTAAGGGATCCTGTGATGTAGTCATAAAATTGGAGGTATATGCGTCCTTCAAATATTACCACAAAACACCACCTATATTAAAGGATCTTTTTTCGTGGCATAGTCAGGAGGAATCGGAAGCCACCAGGTCTTATAAACTATCACAGGGTCCTTCAGTGCATTTTGTAGATAGCTCTTTGTAGATAGCTCTTTGTAGATAGCACTTTCAACAGGTACAACATGACAGATCTGTAGTGTCCGTCCCTTATGGGTTCATGTTCTCGTCCCAAACATTCACTAAGCCTTTCTTCAATCCTTTAGCGTTTTAGTTCCACAAGACAGAGTATACTGAAAGCAGTGCTTGTAAATCCATATAAAGTCAAACTGATAACTTTTAATTTTGCCCCCCCGTAACACAACACCACACTATCTGTACTTTTTGTCAATTGAAGGAGAAAAGATAAAATAATAAAAAAAATCTCACTCAGTTACATCTCCTTCAAGGGTCAAGGGTCGATAGCAGTCTTCTCAATTCTTAAGTGCGATTCGAGTGTCAGTCACATCAACTAACAAGTCAAGAATCCTGAAGTGAAGGCAGTCAGTCAGTCAATTCGTGGTAATGCCGGGGAGGCCACACTGAGCGCTATAATCACCTAAACAGAGGGTAATACAAGAGGCAGCCAGAGTCCAGTTTTGTGTGGCCTGGGGGAAGGTAGTAGTTGTTGTTGTGGAGTTACTTCATCCCTACTCAGAAGTCATTATCCTTGGCTGGTATGAGCTTTGTATGTATGTATGTATGGTATGTATGTATGTATGTTACTGTCTGTCAATATATACACACACACACATACACATACACATACACATACACATACTCTCTCTCTCACTCTCTATCTCTCTCTCTCTCTCTCTCTCTCTCTCTCTCTCTCTCTCTCTCTCTCTCTCTCTCTCTCTCTCTCTCTCTCTCTCTCTCTCTCCTCTCTCTCTCTCTCTCTCTCTCTCTCTCTATCATTAAAACCTACCCTAATCCACTCCAGAAAGTATCGATGCAGGGTGTGATCAACTAATGCAAAAAAAAAAAAAAGATACATTTAACCTTTGACGTGCGTGTCGGGAGGATTGGTTGGTACAGTAAACGTGTGTTCTCATAACCCCATACACGTGCCCCATCCAATATTATCATCAACTCTGGCAACCAACTAGACAGGATTATATATTGTACATGGCTGCCAACATGATCCAGGAACAAGTGACAAGTCCCATTAAATAATAAATATAGACGCTGGTTCCCCCCAAATTATATTATAGACTATTATAAAGAATACTCCGATGCTCTCTGAAACTAGTGTGTAGAAAATCCAAGTGAGTATTCTGAACACGTGTTAATTAAGGGTGGAAGTGCAGTGTTGGTAAATCTGGAACAGCAACAACCGATTCATCCTCCAAACTATTCCAAGCAACAGCATACCATTATTTTTTGTTCATTTGGTCCTGTTTCCTGGCATACTTTTGGAGGGAATCGTGGCACTGCAATGTAATAAAAGTGAACACGTGTTAAGAGTTGTATGAAGTGGTGGTGTGTCGTGTACTGAAACTAAGATATTCCTAGTTAAGTGTCTGGGTATTGTGTTGGAGGTTAATATGGTTTTGCTTGTATTAATCTATTATATATTTATTCACGGGCCTTGTAGGTTTTAATATTGAGAGAGAGAGAGAGAGAGAGAGAGAGAGAGAGAGAGAGAGAGAGAGAGAGAGAGAGAGAGAGAGAGAGAGAGAGAGAGAGAGAGAGAGAGAGAGAGAGAGAGAGATGTAAAGAGACCAGGAAGGAAATGAAAAAGAAACTAAGGACAAGAATGATATAAACGACAAGTGTGAAAATATTAAGACAACGTATGAAAAGAAAAGAAGAAAACGGTCGAGAACAAAGAACGGGAGGAAGGAAGAGGGGAAAAAGAATAACGGAGGAATGGAGATAGGAAGGAATATACAGAAAGGAGTGGATTGAGACACAGGAGATAAGAGAGATAAATGTGAGTGATTGA
>JAWQEG010009209.1:0-27498 GCA_033782935.1 Petrolisthes cinctipes
CGCTACCACCATAAAAACCACCACTACCACCACCACTACCACCACTACTACCACGACCACCACCACCATAACCACTATTACCACGACCACCACCACCACAACCACCAACCCTATAACCATTCCCATAACTTTCACACCAGTAGCGTCACTTCATTCATGGCCAACTCTTTCCTTCATCACCACCAAGACATGACTTCTCCCTCCTTCATTATTTTCTTCTCCTTCATCTCTTCTTCCACCTTCACCTCTTCTTTCCTTCTTTTCCATTCTTTGTCTTCTTCCTATTTATTCCTCTTATTTTCATTTTCTTTTTCTTGTCCTGTTTCTTCACCTTGTCTCCCTCTTCTTCCTCACGTGCCAATCAAAAACTAAATATTACGACCTCTTACGGATTTTTCACTAAACTTTGGGAATCTAGAAGCGTTTATTCTGCTAAGGAGGAAGAAGACGAGGAGGAAGTTGAGAAGGAAAAGAAATCAGAAGTAAATGTAAGAGAAGATGATGAGAATAACTATAAGAAAGGAGTAAAAGAAAAGACAAGTGAAGGAAAAAAGAAAACATGAGAAGAATAAGGAGAAGGAAAGAGTAATAGAATATGCATATGAAACGACGAAGGAGATGTGAAAGAGTATAGGATGAAAAACAACGGGGCGGCTCCTTCACTTCCTCTCCATTTCACACGTCATCATACCGTATCAAAAAAGTGTAAAACTCAACTGCACATGACAACCGAGACCAAATTACGAGCTCACATATAATATTAACTCAGTAGTGCCAAAACAAATTTTCTCACCACATCCATTAGTGTAAATCTTAACTGTTCTAAATACCCGAGATCAAAGTTTTACAAAAGCTCAACTTGTTAACGCAGTGATCCCAAAACAATATTATCAACACATCCATTGTTGTAAAGTTCTGCTGTTCCAAATAACTGAGGACAGAGTACGAACACACTTTATTATTAACACCGTGATTCCAAAACTATGTATACTTCTACTTCAGTGACATCACGTTAGAGAGAATGAGTACTTATAGGTGATATATTCGGTGATACAGTAATCCTAGTTAAACGTGAAGGGATAATCATGCAATCGTTAATTATTCCTTGTTGATTTTGCATAACTATATAATATCTAGTATCCCACGTATAACCCCAGACACATGAGAAATTGGGTAGGACACACCACTGCACACAACGTCACATTCACATTAGTCCTGCCTCAGTAGCTGCATGTTAATAGTGAGTGCCAGCAGAACCCTTAATAATATTGGTATACGAAGAACAGAATATTTCCCTCGTGGTTGATAGCTGATGTTTATTTAATACTGTATCCCATAGCTACCAAATGACACGGGCAAGTATGGAGGGTATACAAGAGAAGGTAATCACTTGTGTCGCTGCAATTAACAGTGGGTATCAGCAGAACCTTAATTGGTACACGAAGAATAGGGTAGAAGAAAAATTAGCAGTGTCCGCGACTGTACAAAACCTAACGATGGGCCAAGTACTCACCAATGGACAAGACCACAGATTCAGTTCTTCACCAGGAGGGCACAACACAGCTAAGGTAACCCAGCAGAGGTACTACGTTGGGGGTTGCAGCACCTGGTGGGGAGATGAGACGAGGTTATGGTAACGTGAGGACCAAGGCAAGGAAGGAAAACAAAATAAAAGAAAATACGAGGTGGGAAACGAAATGAAAGGAAGCGAAGGGGGAGTGCGAAGTCAGAGATTAGACATTACACAGATGGAAATGGGGCAATATTAAATCTGAGAAGTGTTTTCCACCTTTTATCACCGTCCGGGAAAAGCAAAATTGGAAAGAAATATTAATTTATAAAAAGGAGAAATGTCCAGAAAAACGAGGAAAGTTTAGACTAGAAAATATTCCGAAAAAGAAATTTGAAGACAAGAAGAGTATAAAAAAAAAAAAAATAAATAAACGGAGAAAATAACGCAAATATTACGAAGAATACAACTGCCTCTCAAGATACTATGACAAAACTTTAGAAATCACCCAAATAATAATAATCTCCAGAAGCGCAGCGCCGAATTTGTTCCTCGCAATTTCGGAAGCTGATCTTGAAGTGCTTCCTGGTTAGTGAGTCTGGAGAGCAACTTATGCCATGTGTGTGTGTGTGTGTGTGTGTGTGTGTGTGTGTGTGTGTGTGTGAACTTCTTTGCTGTGAGGTTTATATAGTTAAGGGGAGAATACACCTTTGGTACATTGGAGTCCCTTAATTAATTCCTCCAAAGTTAACAACAATAATGGTGGCCTGTTGCTTGGAATAGTTTGGAGGAATCAGTTGCTCCAGATTTACCAACACTGTACTTACCCCTTAACGTAAAAATTAGGATCAGCAAAAAAAAAAAAAAAAAAAAAAAATAAAAAAAAAAAAAAAAAAAAAAAAAAAATGGAATGGTATACGATAGATTTTCAGAAATTAAAGGGGAGTTCAGCAGGCAGGTGTGAAAATCATAAGATCATTTTTTTGAGTTCATATACAGTACTGTACTCTCAACAAAAGTTTTCGGTTCACTGACTGCAAGAAGAAAGGCTCAATCAAAATCACATCTCCGTCACACCATAAATCACACCTACCATCACACCAAAATCACATCTCCATCACACCAAATTCACATCTCCGTCACACCAAAAATCACACCTACCGTCACACCAAAATCACACCTCCGTCACACCAAACTTCACATCTCCGTCACACCAAACTTCACACCTCCGTCACACCAAACTTCACATCTCCGTCACACCAAACTTCACATCTCCGTCACACCAAACTTCACACCTCCGTCACACCAAACTTCACATCTCCGTCACACCAAACTTCACACCTCCGTCACACCAAACTTCACATCTCCGTCACACCAAACTTCACATCTCCGTCACACCAAACTTCACACATCCATCACACCAAAATCACATCTCCGTCACACCAAAAATCACACCTACCGTCACATCAAAAATCACACCTACCGTCACACCAAAATTACATCTCCGTCACACCAAACTTCACATCTCCGTCACACCAAACTTCACACCTCCGTCACACCAAACTTCACATCTCCGTCACACCAAACTTCACATCTCCGTCACACCAAACTTCACACATCCATCACACCAAAATCACACCTCCGTCACACCAAAAATCACATCTCCGTTACACCAAAAATCACACCTACCCTTACAAAATAATCACATCTCCATCACACCAAAAAACTTCACACCTACCGTATGACTAATGAACACAATAGTCACCACAGCCTCCCAACACCCTAGGCTACTCATCTTCCTCTTCCCCTCGTTGCCTCACACATTATTATGGAAATGTGATTGAACTGAACATCACGAGGTCTTAATTATTATACGCAATGAACTTCAAAACTACCATTGTGGGATGACGCAGACGCACTCCATTACTGCTTGTCTTATATAGTTTTAGATCTGTGTGTGTGTGTGTGTGTGTGTGTGTGTGTGTGTGTGTGTGTGTGTGTGTGTGTGTGTGTGTGTGTGTGTGTGTGTGTGTGTGTGTGTGTGTGTGTGTGTGTGTGTGTGTGTCCTTCTTTTTACTTGCATTCCTCGGTTTCCTTCTCCTTCTTTAACTATTAACTTCTCACTCGCTTTCCCTTTCTCTGCCTTAATGTGTGTGGTTTTTTTTTTCACAGTTCTTCACTAATATATTTTTTCTCTTTCATATTTTCTCTCTTACTTGAATTCTCTCACTCGTCTCTTTTTCACCTCCATTCTTTTAGCCACTCTCTTTCTCATTCCCATCCTACCGTTTACAGCCAACCTTTTTCTTTTTCCATTTTACCCTCTGACTCTCACATACATTCTGCCATCCCCATTCCTCACTTTCATTCCTTGGCACAGACACGTTCTTCATGATCACTTATTCTCTCACTCTCATCTTCACACCTCCACAATCTCTCTCTCTCTCTCTCTCTCTCTCTCTCTCTCTCTCTCTCTCTCTCTCTCTCTCTCTCTCTCTCTCTCTCTCTCTCTCTCTCTCTCCATTGATTTTCGTAATACACTCTCACACACATCTTCCATCAAGCACCCTCTCGGTCCTATCTACCTACCTACCTACCTATCTATTTATCCCTTATTCCCCATTCAGGCTCACATCTTAATTTTGTATACCCTTCCATTACACACCGGTATTTTTCATCATTCAGCTCTTTCAGTGCGGGACTATTTCAATTTTTCAACTGTCCAACCTCTCCTTCTATTTCCTTCGGGCCTGCTGCTGTTCCTCCTCTCTCTATCCCTTTCTCCCTCATCCTACACTACAGGGTCTCACAGGCCAAGGGTAGTAGTGTTCTTTCATCCTCATTTCAATTCAGTAAGATACCCAGACCACTGCATGCTGTCCCAACCCACCCACTCACCAACCCCCCACTTCATCCTCACTATATTTACTGCTTCATTACCCCTCTTCCTCTTCCTCCTCCTCCTCCTCCTCCTCCTCCTCAGCTTCCACTCTATTGTCCCTTCTTTTGCCTCCCCTCCTCCCTCCTCCTTCCCCTTCCCCCCCTGTCTGGATAGCCTACACCCAGCACACGTCCAATATCCTTACAATTTTGTCAAGCTTCAAGGAAAATCTGGGAGAGAATGTGATGAAGGAAGGAAAATGGAAAAAAAAAGTGAGAAGCAAGAAAAAACGGAGTGAATGCAGGGAGAAGGTAAAGTGCGAGGGAAGAGGAAACGATAAAAGGAAAGTAAGTGAGGAAGGAAGAAACAAGGGAGGAAATAACCAAAGAAGAAAGGATTAAAAAAGGGAAGGAGATTAACTAAACACTGAAGATAGGAGAAAAATATTTAGGAGAGATAGAAGAGGATGGGCAGGAAGCAAGGAAGAGAAGGGAAAGTGGCAGAACATACCTGGAAGGAAACAGAAGAAGGAAAAGGAGCGAAGAGGAGGAATTGGGAAAGAAAAGGAAGGAAGGAAGACGGCCACGGAAAATAAAATAAAATAAAAATAACTAGGGGAATAATATGGGGAAATGACTGAAAGAGAAAAAGAGAAGAAAAGAAAGGAATAGGAAGGGATGGAATGGAGTGGAAAGGATTGGAAAAAGGGGGGGGGGTAGGATAAAGAGAATGAAGAGAGATATAATGGAATGAGAGGAAAGAAGAATTAAGGAAGGATGGCAGGCAGGAGGGAAGGTCGGTAGGAGATCTGCATACAGGGAGATGTTATTGCCTCGTGGTCTCTTCCTTAATATGGCTTCGACACATATTCACAAACTCGACCATAAAGTTTTCGTAATATCGGGTAGTCAGGTCTCGAACCAACATGATACCCGTGGTGAACAAGAACTGATCAGACGTCAACGGGATTCGTGTTATTGTGACATTGGTTGTGAAGCCTGGGAATTCTTGGGTAACGGGTTCCAAGTCTCTCTCTCTCTCTCTCTCTCTCTCTCTCTCTCTCTCTCTCTCTCTCTCTCTCTCTCTCTCTCTCTCTCTCTCTTATTATTACTGAACGACACTATACGAGATATCATTCTAGTTCATATGTAACTTCGCGCAACGAATATAACAGGATACGAAATCAATTTGATCACTATTGGATAATTTTTATAAGTTGTTCACTACGCGGGCCTTAGATAAAAAAAAAAAAAAAAAAAAAAAAAAAAAAAAAAAAAATATATATATATATTTTCCGTAAAAATATAAAAAAATACAGAAATGAAAGATGAAGTATTTGCCTAATTCTTTGACCTTACTCTGTACATTATCTGCCTCGTACAATATTCTCTGTATTGCGGGAGTAAGTTATATGATTTATATGTCTTCCCTGACAGTTATTTGAAATGTAGTTCAGATCTCGTTTAACATATCAAAGAACAAGGCAATTTTGTTTCTTCCACTATTGCCTAACTCCTTCTCAACATCAAAGAACATAAAAGACTTTCCAGTATATCATTACCATATATAAAATTTCCCTCAACCTTGAAATTTTTAGTTTATCCTGAATGTCAGCCCCAGTTGGACACCTGACTTCATATCTCGTGATTTTTTCGATATTCCGTAAGAGCTAAAGGAATAAAATATTTGGTTTTCTCTACAAACTTGGTCAATTTTTCACCAAAGATCAGATGGTTGTGACAAACAGAACTAGAGGCAGTTGAGGGAAGTTCAAAGTACTACAGCAAAAATATCAACAACCTGTCATTCACACATGTATTCCCTCTGTAACACATAATATGGTATGAGACGCCCACAGTACAGGCCCTTGTATTCCTTGTATTCACACATGTATTCCCTCTGTAACACATAATATGGTATGAGACTCCCCCAATACAGGCCCTTGTATTCTTTGTATTCACTCTGTAACACATAAGATGGTATGAGACCCCCCAATACAGGCCCTTGTATTCCTTGTATTCACACATGTATTCACTCTGTAACACATAATATGGTATGAGACCCTCCTAATACAGGCCCTTGTACGATAAATGCTCAGATAAAATTACTACATTTGTACCATCTCTTTACATCTCTTCACTTCGTATTAGGACACTTGGTAATCCTGATTGATGGCTTAACATTCACACCTCCACATAAAGTTTGACATAGGTTATTCTCCCGAGCCGCTCTTCCTACACCCGTACACTAAATATCAACTTTGATAACTGGAAACATTTTATAAAACACAGGTGTTCTGGTGGCCGAATGGTAATACTTGGAATTCTGTCCTGGCGAGTCATGGGTTCGAGTCCTACCATTCCTTCAGTTCATTTATAATTGCAGTCCAACTATGAAATTTTGGAGAAATAGACTGTTTCTTATATTCTTGTGAAACGATTTACAGCAAATATGAATGACATTTTTCCACCACGTTCCCATTAACAAAGGGTGAAATTCAAGTGGTACAAACATTCCATGGACTGAAAACTCCATTAAGCCCATGGAGTTTCTTTTCGTCAATTGTGTCCCACCTCCCTCCCTCCCTCAGGAAAAATGGTAAATCGTGCGTCTCTATGATTTATGTCACTATAAAACATGACTTTCAATACCAGCTGACTCCCAACGTATGGAACACAAGACGAGACCATCAAAGAGGTAAACAGCTCTAATGTTTGTCTCGCTTCCTTCTCCCTCTTTCATTGGTCCTCCTTCATTCTCCCTTCTTAAACTATCCTCCATTCACTGTTCCTTCTTCACTATCTTTCCTTCACTTTCACTGGTCCTTCTTCACTCTCCTTCATTCACTGTCCCTTCTTCCCCGTTCTTTCTTCATTCTTCTTCATTCACCTCCCCTTCTTCATTACCTCTATTATGTCAGTAACCCTCCTTCCTTCTTCTTTAGTGTTCTCTTTCACTGTCCGTCCTTCACTCTCCTTCATTCATTGGCCCTCCTTCACTATCATTCTTCACACATCAAGGAAGAAACCCCAGACACTCACCCACCCCTCGAAATTTAGGTATTAAGGGGGATCAAGATTTTGTCGACGAACTTCATGGAGACGAATGATTCCTCCACCTTGTGACGAGAAGCAGGAGGTCAATTTCGTGTCGGGAAAAGTTTGGTGGAATAAGAAGTCACCAATTGGCCGACTTGATTCCTCCAAAGTATGCCAAGAAACAGGACCAGAAGAGCAAAAATAATGGTGTTCTGTGTGTTGCTTGGAATAGTTTGGAGGATTCAGTTGCTCCAGATTTACCAACACAAAATTTCCCCCTTAATGACCTTCGTGCAGTTAAAAAGTACAACATTTATCAATTTGAACCTATGGAACAGAAATAATGATCACATCTAACCTCATCTCCCAAAGGACCTCAACTGACTGACTCCCACGAACATTAATGATACGAAAGCCAATATGGGTTAATAATTTGTATCGCTGTAATGGGAAAAAAAAATCAATCAATCCATCATCCTTTTGGGAGTATAAACATTCTATATCTGTTGAGGATAGCTGTTTATATTTGTCTACAGTATGGTATATAAATCATGGTGTGTGTTTTTGTAGGTTGATATGCTGTTGTTGTTGTTGTTGTTATTGCGTGACTGTACTGTACTTATGTGTTGGGTATGTGTGTGTATGTGCATGGGTCTATGAGGTGTACAGGTGTCAATGTGTGTTTATTTGCCTGTGTGTGTTCTGTATGCAGTATACATGTGTGTGTTATCTGTTATGTATGTTGACGCCTGGTGTATGCTGAATGTGTATGTACTGTATGTGTGAATGTGTATGCTTGTTGTGTATGTATGTATGTATGTGTGGTGTGTGGTTCTTTCCGCCACATCTGGGTTACACTCGCGCCTGAATAACTATTTCTACACATGGGAAAAAAAACAAAAAAACATGTTGCGTTGAATCCCGGGCTGGAATCAATGTTTACAGTATAATTAATTCTGAACTCAATTTTCTCGAGAGGTGATACCATCTGATTGCTAATTATAGTTTTCAGGGAGACAGACAGGCAGACGGGTGGGCAGGCTAGTAAACAGCAAGGCAGGGAGGGAGGGAAGGAGGGAAAGAGGCAGGCAGGCAGGTTGGCAAGTAGGACGACAGGTGGACAGGCAGGCAGGTTGGCATGAAGGACGATAGGTAGGCAGGCAGGTAGGCAAGCAATCAAGCAGGTAGAAAGGCAAGTATGAAGATTCGCAAGTAGGAAGGCAAGAAGGTATATAGAGAATGCAAGCACGTACGGTAAGATGGGAAGAAAGGAAGGAGTCAAGGATGGAAGGAAGGAATGAATAAAAGGAAAGGAAGGAGGAAGCAATCAGACGAGAGGCAATGTGAAGATGGTCTACGATAAATGGAAAGAGGGTAGGTGATAGGAAGTTAAGAGAATGGGAGAGCAGGAAAGAGGGAATGTAGGTAGGTAGGTAGGTAGGTAGGTAGGTAGGTTGGTAAGTAGGTAGGTAGGTAGGTAGGTAGGTAGGTAGGTAGGTAGGTAGGTAGGTAGGTAGGTAGGTAGGTAGGTAGGTAGGTAGGTAGGTAGGTAGGTAGGTAGGTAGGTAGGTAGGTAGGTAGGTAGGTAGGGAGATAAGAAAAAGTCGGGATATGAAAGAATAAAGGAAGCAGAGAATTCTTTATGCAAAAATATTCAGAGGGATAAAAATAAACAAAGCTCCATGAACGAAGGAAGGAGGTGAAAGGACACTGAGGGAAGGAAAGCAAAGGAAGGACAGTGAAGGAAATAGGGTGAGGAAAGAACTGTAAAGGAAGGAAATACGGTGAAGGAAGGACTGGGAATTAAGGTACGAATGAAAATGAATGAATGGCAGTGGTTGGTTAATCGATGAAGGAGTAATATAGGAAGGGAGTGTGAAAGAAGAGAATATGAAGAAGGGTCTGTGCAAGCTGGGACAATGAAAGGTGTAAGTTGCAGTGAAGGATGTCAAGTGAAGGAAAGAAAGTTAGGGAAGAAATGGTGAAGGAGAGACAGTGAGGGTAGGAACACTGAAGGAAATAAGGTGAGGGTAGAGGCAATGAAGGAAAGACATTTAGGGAAAAGAACAGTGAAGGAAAGAAAGTTAGGGAAGAAACGGTAAAGGAAAGATAGTTAGGGAAGCAAAGGTGAAGGAAAGAAAGTTAGGGAAGAAACGGTAAAGGAAAATAAGTTAGGGAAGAAACGGCAAAGGAAAGAAAGTTAGGGAAAAGAACAGTAAAGAAAAGAAAGTTAGGGAGGAAACGGCAAAGGAAAGAAAGTTAGGGAAGAAACGACAAAGGAAAGGGACACAGTGAAAGAAAGAAAGGCAGCGAATATAGGCCAGTGAGGGATAGTGAAAGAACGGATTCGATTCAGCCGATGCTAAATATTTACTGTGCTGGGATGACACTTCTGCTGCTCTCTTGCCAACACCATTACCACCAACATTTCCACCACCAACCTTAACTTTATTTCCACCATTATTACCAACATTTCCACCACCAACTTTTACTTTATTTCCACCATCATTTCCACCACTATTCTTAACTTTATTTCCACCATTATTACCAACATTTCCACCACCAACCTTAACTTTTTTTCCACCATTATTACCAACATTTCCACCATTATTACCAACATTTCCACCACCATTCTTTACTTTATTTCCACCATTATTACCAACATTTCCACCACCAACTTTTACTTTATTTCCACCATCATTTCCACCAACCTTTACTTTATTTCCACCATCATTTCCACCAACCTTTACTTTATTTCCACCATTATTACCAACATTTCCACCACCAACCTTATTATCAGTATTTCCACCATTATTACCAACATTTCCACCACCAACCTTAACTTTATTTCCACCATCATTTCCACCACCAACCTTAACTATATTTCCACCATCATTACCACCAACATTTCCACCACCAACCTTTACTTTATTTCCACCATCATTACCAGCATTTCCACCACCATTCTTAACTATATTTCCACCATTATTACCAGCATTTCCACCACCAACCTTAACTTTATTTCCACCATCATTACCACCAACATTTCCACCACCATTCTTAACTTTCTTTCCACCATTATTACCAACATTTCCACCACCAACCTTAACTTTATTTCCACCATCATTACCACCAACATTTCCAACACCAACCTTATTATCAGTATTTCCACCATTATTACCATCATTTCCACCACCAACCATAACTTTATTTCCACCATCATTACCACCAACATTTCCACCACCAACCTTAACTTTATTTCCACCATCATTACCACCACCAACATTTCCACCACCAACCTTAACTTTATTTCCACCACAAACTTTAACTTTATTTCCACCATCCTTACCAACATTTCCACCAATTTCATCATTACTGTCACCACCATTATAAAAATTTCCACCTACATGACCATCATTTCCAATATTTCACCATTCATTTTATCCAACATTATCAACAATTCCAAATTCACCACCATCTGCAACATCTCTATCAACATTTCCACCATCACTACCAACATTTATTTCATCGGTACCAACGTTCAACATTAAAATAAATTCTGACACAATAATTTTAATCATCAGTACTTAAATTTTCATTATCATTTTCTACCAAGACTACCAATATTCGAACCACTATTTACTATCAATATCAATTATTCTTAACTGTCAATGTTACCAATATTATGATCAGTAGTTCTTATCCTCATTTCTAAAACAATAATAACCAACATCAATCATCAATTTTGACTACAAATCATTACATTTCAATCAACCAACCAACCACCCATCTATCCATCCAACCATCCTACCAACCAATCATCCTTTCTACCATCCAACCAACTAACCAACCAATCAATCAACCACCCATCCATCCAACCATCCTACCAACCAATCATACTTTCTACCATCCAACCAACCAACCAACCAACAAACCATCCTTTCTACCATCCAACCAACCAACCAACCACCCATCCAACCAACCAATCAACCACCCATCCAACCAACCAATCAACCACTCATCCATCCAACCATCCTATCAACCACCCATCCATCCATCCAACCAACCATCCTTTCTACCATCCAACCAACCAACCAACCAATCATCCTTTCTACCATCCAACCAACCAACCATCCTTTCTACCATCCAACCAACCACCCAACCACCCATCCATCCAACCATCCTACCAACCAATCATACTTTCTACCACCCAACCAACCAACCAACCAACCAATCATCCATCCAACCATCCTACCAACCAATCATACTTTCTACCAACCAACCATCCAACCAACCAGTCCACGTCATATAACACATTCACTATATCATTCCCCTAAATGCATAATTATATAATATACCCACTCTGTTATTCCCAGCATCACACATCAGATTATTTCCACAGTCGTATGGCACGTTGTCATTTCAATCACATCCCATAACACTATATAACATTTACACAGTTATGTCCTATACTCTATTATTTCCACCAATTCATATCACTGTCACTTCTATCAATTCTTCCCCGTCCATCATTTTCGTCAATACAAACTGTCTAGCTAGGCCTACTCCATCACTTTCACCAACACAACACACTCCATCACTATCACCAATACAAAACATTCTGTCACTTCCACTAACACGAAATACCCATCATTTTCACCAACACAAACCACTCCATCATTTTCACCAACACAAACCACTCCATCACTTTCACCAACACAATCCACTCCATCATTTTCACCAACACAAATCACTCCGTTTCTTTCACCAACAACAACAACTCCATAATATTCACGAAACACAATCCACTCCATCACCTTCACCAACACAAAACAAACCATCACCTTCACCATACACAAACCACTCCATCACCTTCACCAACACAAATCACTCCACCACTTCCACCAATCACAAACCACCTACTTCATCATTTCCAATCAAACAAACCACAAACACAAACACAAACCCAGGTACTCAGTCACTACCACCCCACACATCACCCACCCTCTGTCACTTGCATCAACATTATTATCATCAACTTAATAGCATTTGCGTCGTCAACCACTTATATAAAGGGTATCAACAACACCATAACTACCACCATTACCACAACTGCTGCTATCATCATCATCATCATCATAACAACTACCACCACTGCCATTCCCAGTGTCATGCCCACCTCAATAACTTTACATACAATGACACTATTATCTTTCGTTATCTCTCTCTCTCTCTCTCTCTCTCTCTCTCTCTCTCTCTCTCTCTCTCTCTCTCTCTCTCTCTCTCTCTCTCACACACACACACACACGTTATTACCTCCGCCATTGAAGGAGGAAAGAGGTTGTCAGTGATATTATTATAACAAGAAGTTCTACATCTTGCTTTTATTACATTTTCGAGGCCCATTGTCACAACATGAGAAGACAAGTGCCTCGCTGCCTCACCTCACCTCCTCGTGCTGTGTAATCAATAGCCAGAATGCAAGAAGAGTATTGTGTTCTTCGAATAAAACAAAACAAAACATTATTCTTATTTATATCTGTTATTCAACTTGACATAACGAAGGAAAGGTGTACTACATCCCTCGTTTTAACACTTCAACCGAATGAGGATATACAGTATATATAAATATTATTTTTTATGTACAAAGTCACATGCTACTCTATCATTTCCACCAACTCATCTCACGTCACTTTTATCATCTCCTTCCCCCTCTATACAACTTTTAAAAGCTCATGGTATCACTGGTACCTATACACATGCAATGTCTCTATATTCCATAAAATTATATACGTCATGATATCAGCCAAGTAACAACTATAAAATAATATCAGGTTCCATTCCGTCCCCTTCCAACCCAACAGTGTCCATCACCTATACTGTACATCCAAACCCTCTCCTCGGCTCCTAACCATATTTACTGTCCACTCTCGTCCTCAACTATACTGCCCCGGCCCTTCTGTTATATCCTACACATTTCCTCTCATTTCATCCCCCAATTGGAAGTCCCCCACCTCTTATTACCTCAACTATTTTTTTTTCTCTCGTGTAGAAAAAAACTCTCATTAAAGGGAATATTCACTGCGATAACAATTTGCCTGTGTATGAGCTTATAAATAATGGTCTGAGGCCATCACAGAAAATTATAGATCTCTGGGAGTTGTCAGTGTAAAGGTATTAAGGTGGTAATTCTTTTTTTTGGGTACATTGGAGTGCCTTGATTCCTCCAAAGTATGCTAGGAAACAGGACCAGAAGAGCAAGAGTATTGGTGTTCTGTTGCTTGAAATTGTTTGGAGGATATAGTTGCTCCAGATTTACCAACACAAAATTTCCCCGCTTAACGTCAATGTAAAATATATTCTTATTCTATTTTCCTTGCTGTGATTTGCGTCTCTTTACATCTTCCCTAAACAACGCTACAAGGAGGCAACCAAGATAAAATAAAACCTCAATTCGTGCCTTACCTCTTTCTTATAAGTCGTTCCTTCACTGATCCAGCGACATTTCAGAAAAAAAATCTTGAAGCCATAAATAACGAGTATCCACAAGTCACTTCGAGGTCATAAAACAGGGGACTTGGACAATATTCTGCGACATACGTGAATTAATCTAACACGATCTAAAAAATATGTATATTAAAATAAGCCTAAAAATGAACCCAATATATCGTAAATAAAAAGGAATCTATCGACTTTTAATAATATCTCGGACGTTCTTGTTATATTATTATTATTATTATTATTATTATTATTATTATTATTATTATTATCATTATTATCATTATCATTAGTATTATTATTATTATTATCATTATTATTATTATTATTATCATTATTATTATTATTATTATCATTATTATCATTATCATTAGTATTATTATTATTATTATCATTATTATTATTATTATCATTATTATTATTATTATTATTATTATTATTATTATTATTATTATTATTATTATTATTAGACTGAGAGAACATACACAACTTGTCATGAGTAGAAAAGGCAGACGCATACACATAATTGACGTATTTTCCTTTGCTAATTGGGCACGTGCAAAAATTAGCTGATGCCAGAGCCAATATCTTCATTAATATCGCACCAGTCAAAGTGGGGCTTTTGTCATCGTGTGTGTGTTTTTTTTTTTTTTTTTTTTTTCCTCTCCGATACATAAATACTTTCTTTTAACACTGATTTCTACCTTCAAACAAACAAACAAACCTATCCATTACTTATTTACTCATGTTTTTTTATACGGTTGTGATATAAAACAAATATATAATAATAATAATAATAATAATAATAATAATAATAATAACATCCATCAAACCACCTTCTCTTTCCTATACTTACATTTCTTCATTCCACTTCCATCATCAAGAATCAATTATCGTCTTTCATCATTCCCTTTCGACTACTCCACACACACACACACACACACATACCCGATTACAGGTGTGTGTGTGTGTGTGTGTAATAATAATAATAATAATAATAATAAACGGTTTATTGGTTAGTATGGCAGCCATAGGGCTGAAAATATACATTAAAATTATGAGTATGAGTAATGAAAATGAGCATGAGTACATGATACATGATGCATAATAAATAGTATTTACATACACGAGTGTGTGTGTGTGTGTGTGTGATAGTGAAATTTGGGAGTGGGAGACTGTGTGGCGTGAGGTCTGGTGAGGATTACTGGATTACTGGATGTGACTCAGGTAGGGAAGGACTAGAAAGGATTATCATGCGTGTGTGTGTGTGTGTGTGTGTGTTCACATGTTATTTATAATATTAATCATAGTAGGGATGGGGCTCTTCTTATATCTGTCAGTTCTGGCCCTGATAGGTTGTAGTCTGTTGTAACGTCTTGTTGTCCGTGTAGGTCTTGGAGCGTCTGGTGGTAGTAGGTCTCGGTGGCGGGGGTGGACTAGTAACTTTTGGGCAAACTGGCTAATGATAGTGAGGTGGTGTTCGGAGAGAGGAAGCATCCCTAGGGTGGTCAGGGCGGCCTCGTAGCCAGTGTAGTCATATCCCAGGATAATCCTACAGGCCCTCTTTTGTACTCTCTCCAGTTGACGCTGTTGTGTTAATGTGAGGGAGGAGGACCAAGCGGGGGAGGCATAAGTGAGCTTGGGGAGGATAAAGATGTTGTATATACTCCCCAGTTCGGCTTGTTGCATCCCCAGTGATCTTAGCTGCCTCAACATATACAACCTGTAGGATGCTGTCTTCACCACAGTAGCCACGTGTTTATTCCAGGTCAGCTTGTTGTCAATTGTAACACCCAGCAATTTAGTACAGTCAACTACTTTGATGTTGTGCTGGCCGAGGGTGACAGCTGGTGGTTGGACCTCTGTGGTTGCAGTGTTGACATGCATCACCACAGTCTTGTCATAATTGATAGTGACATTATTTTCTTTGGTCCAGTCCTGAAGTTTGCTGAGGGTGTCCTGTAGGGTGTTGTAGTCGTTGGTGGGAGAAGTGTTGTCCACCCTGATGCCTATGGTGGAGTCGTCCACATATTTCCACCTATGTGGGGTGTCCTGTAGAGCATCATTAATGAGGGTGAGGAAACAGAGGGGGCCGACCCTTGTTCCCTGGGGGACCCCACATGTCAGTAGTTGGTGTGAAGATACTGACCCTTGGTACCTCACTGCCTGCCTCCTGTCACTGAGGAAGTCAGCTAACCACTCAACCAAGGAAGGGTGGAGGCCAAGGTTGATGACCTTGTTGATGATTACCGTATGGTCAACTAGGTCAAAAGCCTTCCTAAAGTCGATGAAAGTGAGGGCTACTGAGGTTTTCCTTCTCTCGATGTTGGTGTAAATGTAGTTAAGGAGACTGATCAGGCAGTGGGTGGTGGAGGAGCCCTTGACATTGCCAAATTGCCTGGGGTCGATCAGGTGGCTAATCTGTGTATAGGCCCAGGTAAAAACAAATTCCTCACAGATTAGGCTGGGTATTGGTGTGATAGCCACAGGTCTTAAGTCACTGAGGGGCACTTGGGAATTGGGGTCACATATGAGGTTTTCCAGTCGGGGGGACACCTGCTCTGCTTCAGTGATGCATTTATAATTGAGCACAGTGGTATGGCAAGCTCCACAGCAAATTCTTTGTAGAGCTTAACCGGAAGGTCCTCTGGTGTTATGGAGCGATTTGATCTTAGACTGGCTAATTTCTTCATAACCTCATAAGGGTGAACTATAGTTGGGGGGGCTGGGGAGGGAAGGTAGGCAGGTAATTTGGTGCTATCGAGTTTGGGGAGTGACTGGCAGATTGTGGCAAAGTGGTTATTAATTGTCTCACATGCCTCCTGGCTAGGGATGTGAGAGACACAAGGGATTGATGGTGATCCCTTGCCAAGCCCACAGAGGTTCTTAACTTTGCTGAACCACTGACTGGAATTAGTGTGCCTCAGGTGATGGACTTTGGTCGGATAGTGTGACCTTTTGGCTTTCTTTGTCTCTTGAATTACCTTGTTTCTAAGTTGTTTGTACCTGTTGTGGTCGACGTAGAAGGCTCTGTTACGGTCTTGGAGTAGCCTTTTAATCCTGGGGGTGATCCACGGGGCGTCTGATGGGTGAATCACGGCTCTCTTTAGTGGGAAAAACTTATGGTATGCTGTGGTGATGCTTGATTTGTACTTTTCCCACTTGATGATGACGTCCTCCTCAGTCAGTACCTCCACCCATGGGTAATTAACCAGCCACCTACCAAACTCTCTCACAGCTGAGTCAGGTGTGGCTCGGTAGGACCTGATGGTGGGCGCCTGTAGGTGTGAAGTGGTGGGGGCTGGACTCCAAAATATGGTGGTGTGATTACTACGACCCACAGGGGGTAGAGGCTCAGGGGGGAGGTACTGGTCCCCTAGGTCTGTCAAGATGAGGTCCAGAGTGTTGTAGCCATGTGTTGGGAAATGCACGATTTGTGAGAGGTGAATTTGGTCCTGTATCTCTGTGGTAATCAGTTCATTGAAATCACCACAAATCACCAATCTTGAGGATGGAAACTGCAGTTTCAGGTCGTCACATGTTTCGATGATATGTTCTATGAGGTCTGGTCCAGTGGGTGCTCTTGGAGGGTGGTACACAACACAATATATAATGGAGGCTGTTTGTCTGGGGTGTGAGGGGGGGGTTACTCTGACCCAAAGGGCTTCGATTCCCTGCGGGACAGTAACACTCAGCTGTGAGGCACGTAGCTGTTTCCGGGCATAAAGGGCCACTCCTCCACCTCTCCTGTTGCTTCGTAAATGATGAAATAGTTCAAAATCACTGATATTGCTGAGCTCTGGTACGATTTGCCAAGCTTCTGTTATTGCAATAATATCACTTTTATATTGTTCGACAGTCAGGGTTAGTTCATCCACTTTGTTGTTCAGGGAGGTAACATTGGATAGTAGTAGTGACGGAAGATCGTACCACTTACGTCCTACCTCAATATGTTTGTATGGCGATTTCTTGCTCACTTTATTTATTTTCCTTTTCAACCCTTTCACAATAGGGGTAGGTTTCACTCTGTTGACACCTCCTCGGCGGCTTCGAATGTGGAAGATGTCTAGGTCCTTTAGTCGCGCCACAACGTCTGAGGGAGGATATCCGGTATTTCTTCTTAGTTTATAAAGTGAGGAGATATTATACCTGGTACACATCGTGACTTGCATTTAGCGTTCACCGCATACACAGTTCAGTGTTTTAAATTGTTCAGTTGATTGATTACACAGCACACACAGTTCGGATAGGCGCGAATAAGTTCGTAGGATGGGGGTGAATGAAGGTGAGAGGCCGACAAACTGACCTGGGCAGCACACTGTGTGTGTGTGTGTGTGTGTGTGTGTGTGTGTGTGTGTGTGTGTGTGTGTGTGTGTGTGTGTGTGTGTGTGAAGAAAGAACTTTGGCCCTAGTTTTTTCCATGTGCCAGAAGAGAATACACATTTTCTGTTTTTGTTTTTCAAGATTTTAAGGGCTCCCTAACCATTACTTACGAGAGACAGGGTTGGATAATGGTGCATGGAGACGAGGCTGTAAGTGACATGGCCCAAAGAAATGACCACATGGAAAAAAAAAAAAAAAAAAAAAAAAAAAAAAAAAAAATAAAAATAATAATAATAATAATAATAATGATAAAAAAAAAATTCGTTGGTGTTCACGATGGCGCAGTACCGGTATACGATGGTTAAGTATGGTGTCTACAGTCATCGTACCGTTCATGCATACGGACGAAAATGACACACACAGAGCGACCTTGTTTCCAAATTCTCCCGAGTCTAATCACTGTGGTTTGCTTGAGTGAAAATTTACCTGTATATCTAAAGAGGGAAGATTCTATAATACTGCCTTTTATTTACAGCGTCTTATAATAATAATAATAATAATTTATGAGGGTATTGTGTATGGTTGGAAAGCTATAAGGAACAGGGATAATAATAATACTACTAATAATACTAATAATATTAATAATAATAATAATAATAATAATAATATATTCTCTTCAATTGCAGTCTCGCCAATAATGAAACTTTTCGTGGAAATTGTGCGAATGGATTTAGTTAGCTTTTCGATCCTCAAAAGACAGCCAGGATCAGAACCGCCTCGGCTGTCTAAAGAGAGCAATCAGTGAGTGAAGAATATATATGTGATGTCATTGTGGAGTCCATTACTGGGAACGACCTGATTGAGAAGAAGAAAGTTGGTATGAATAAAATGATAAAACACACACACACACACACACACACACACACACACACACACACACACACACACACACACACACACACACACACACACATACACACACATATTTCGCTAGGTGACACACACAGAGATAGACACAGACACGTTTTTCGTTGCACACACACTTACATTTCGCTAGTTGGTACACACACACACACACACACACACGATAAATGTATGTACAGTACTTTATAATAATGTGTGTTTTTGACAGTGACACACATACAGCTATATACGCTAATGACGTCCATGCACACATTAAGTTACACATACACACACACACATACACACAATCTATAATTATGTTGAAGATTGTATGTGGAATATGCAAATCATATTCATAGTGTGATGTGCATAAATTATCGCTGTGTTCTTGGTATAGGGAGGGTGTGAGTGTGAGAATGGATGAGGGGAGGAGATAAAGGAGAGAACGAGAGACGGAAGGAAGAGGGAAGCTAGAGGAGGGGGAAGAGGGTAGACAATGAAAGAGGAAGAGGGATACGAGGGAGGAAGAGAGAGGAACTGATTACTGACGCGAGGAAGGGAGAGGGTTGCAAGTGTGCCAGAGTGGACCGAGGGTGTCAAAGCGAGTGAACTAGAGATACACAGTGAGAGTAAGTTAGTGATTGAATGGGTGAAGGAGAGGAGAGAGAGATGAAAATGGAGGAAAAGAAGGTCAGACAGAATAATTATACAAGAGATACACAGTGAGAGCAAGTTAGTGATTGAATGCATGGGTGAGTGAGAGGAGAGAGGAAAAGAAGGTCAGACAGAATAATTATACACACCAATATAAAAAACAAGATAAAACACAGATAATTATGACCTCAGATGTCCGCTTTCACATCCTCTTCTCATTCGCTCTTCCTCATTTCCATTTAATCATTCTCAGTTCTGGAAAGTAAAACTAGCACACATATTTCACCCTTAAGTCGTGGAGGATTTTCCAGATATTACGTTATTCTTCACATACAAAAAAAAAAAAAAAAAAAAAAAATAAATAAAAATAATAATAATAATAATTGTGTTTCTGGGGCCCCACACTTCCTCTGTTACTATATTATAATGATATCAAGTAAGTATTTATAACAATTTGGGTTTTGATGATGAATTTAGGAGTTTTATGGCTCTTATAATCCTTGGACGATGCAGTTTTTGTGTTTTTATTCCAACGTCACATAATTATAAGTCACATAATTATAATCGTTTGGGGTTACGTCAAACATTATAACCAAAGTCGTACGTCTGTAAATATTGACTCTACTTGACTTTAAAACGTTAGATAAGATGTAACTCGGTGATCTGTACATCCTGTGAACATAACGAGGTATACCCAAAATACAGCTGGGATTCGGTATTATTGGAATTAAAATTAATATATTAATAATTCAATTTTATGGATTAGTCAGACTACAAAAAAAAAAAAAAAAAAAAATTAACCCCAGATTATCTTATGCTCTTCCAAGTTTCAGTAAAAGTAGATTTCTATGGTCTTGCTTTCCTCTCTCTCTCTCTCCCTCTCTCTCTCTCTCTCTCTCTCTCTTTTCACCGTCCCTCTGTTCCTGACCTAATTTTACTCTCCTCTCGCCAGCCATTTCCCCTCTTTCTCCTTTCATCTTCTTCTGACCTACTGACACCCTTACATATACTTCCTCCATTCTCCCTTGTTCCCATATTCACTCCCTTCCTTACCCACTTTCCGGTTTCCTTTCATTCCCTCATTCCCGTTTCTCTGGTTCCATTCCACCCTCTCTCTTCCTTCCTTCCCTCCCATTCTCTGTCTTCCTTCCTTCCTTCTCTCCCACTTTTCTTGCTCCCATTCTCTCTCTTCCTTCCCTCCTTCTCTCCCATTTCTCTTGTTCCCATTCCATTCGTATAGCTTACCCTCTCCTCTCATCTCCTTCCTTCCCTTCTTCCCTCTCTCCCACTTCTCTTGTTCCCATTCCATTCGTATAGCTTACCATCTCCTCTCATCTCTCTTCCTTCCCATCTTCCCTCCTTCTGGTTTCTCTTTCTCCCATTTCATTCGTACCTTGCCATTTCCTCTTATCTGTCCCCTCCCTATTATGCCTTATCTCGACCAACTCATTTTTGTTGTCAGTTTTACAATACCCCACAGAGCCCCTCCCCACACAGCCTCCCTCCCCTTCTCCCTATAGCTCCTCCCCTGTTCCACTCTCCATCTCTACTTTTCTCTCCATTACTCTTCCCTTCTTTTATATTTATCAGTCTTTCTCTCACCTTTCTTTCCCTTTCCTCCCTCCCTCCCTTCCTCATTCAATCTCTCTCCTCCCATCTTTCTCCTCCCTCCTTCCCTTCCTTGCTCTCCCCCATTCAATCTCCATTGTCCCCTCTCTTCTTTCCTCCCTTCATCACACCTTTCTCTCTTCTTCCTCCCTTGCTCTTCATCACAGCCTTCTTCCTTCCCTCCCTCCCTCGTCTCTTCTTCCTCATCTCTTCTTCTTCCTCTTTTTTCCTTCCTTCACTAATTCCTCTTCTTTCTCATCCCTTCTTCTTACTCCTCTTCTTCCTCCTTCCCTCCCTCCCTCTTCTCTTCCTCCTCTCCTCTTCTTTCTCCTCTCTTCATCCTCCCTTGCTCTCCATCACACTCCTTCCTTCCCACCCTCTCTCTCTCTCCCTCCCTTTGCCTTCATCACTCCTTCCCTCCTCCTCTGCAGCTGACATGGAGGACATAGGCCACTCACAGATGAGCATAATCAGTGAATGGCCCTATCATTATACTGCAAAGGGAGGGAGGCTAGGAACGAATGGTGAGGGAGGGTGGGAGTTGATGAGGGAAGGAGGGATGTCTGGAATGGAGGGGGGGAGATGGGGAGGGAAGGAGGGAGGTCTGGGATGGAGAGATGAAGGGTGGGAGTTAATGAGGGAGGGAGGGAGGGATGTCAGGGATGGAGATGGGGAGGGAAGGAAGGAGTTGATGAGAGAAGGAGGGATGGAGGGAGGTAGTTGATGAGAGAAGGAGGGATGTCAGGGATGGAGGGAGGGAGTTGGGGAGGGAAGGAGGGAGGGAAGGTGATGGGGAGGGAAGTAGGGATGTTTGGGAGAGGAAGGAGTAAAGTGAGCAAATGAGAGAGTTAGTGTAATATGGAAAGAAGAGAAGTGGAGAGTTAGGGGAGGAGGGAAAGAGAGATAAGGAGGGGGTTAGGGAAGGATACTTTATGGGAAGAGAAGTGGAAAGTTAGGGAAGGAGGGAAAGGAAAATAAGGAGGGGGTTAGGGAAGGATACATGTTTTAGAAAGAGTTTGCTATGCAGGGATGGGTGAGAAAGAGAAAGTTAATGGAGATAGAAAATTGGGAAGGAAAGGATGTTCAGTGAAAATACGGGATAGAGGGAAAAGAAGACTGAGGGCCATTCAATTTTTAGTATGCGAATTGAAAGAAAATGGTTGGATGAAAATTTTTATGACAGGAAGCTATTTACTCAGACATTTAGACAAAAAATCAGTAAAATTAGTTGACATGTCTTCTTACATCCAAAGTCCCGACCTCAAACACGCTTTAAACATCCATAATCAAACTTACAAACACCGTCACACTCACCCACACAAAACACACACACACACACACACAAAGAGCAAACCTATACCCAAAATATCAGTGACATCATAACAACACCCAACTATATATCACCTCCACCCACACACTCACCTTCAAGAACACACCCAACTTACCCATTCACACCCACACTAACGTCCAGAAATACACGCACGACTAGGCCTACCGTACTGTACAATCACAACCACAAGCTTACTACAGTGACTTCTCAACAACACCACTCATCCAGTTTCATACCACAACAACCTCCCACCACATCCATCCATCCCCAGAACTCGTGTAAAAACTGCTCTCATGTCCTGCCTTGCTTCATAACACTCCCATTTACCTTGTCCTTCCTTCTGTTTGGGTTGTATGTTCGTCTGTCTCTCTGTCTGTCTGTTTGTTTGTTTGTTTGTTTACTCGTCTGTCTGTCAGTTCTTATTTGTGTTTGTGTGTCTGTCTGTGTGTTTGTTCATCAGTCTGTTTACTTGTATGCCTGTCAGTTCTTGTTTGTTTTTGTGTGTCTGTCTGTTTGTTTGTTCGTCCGTCTGTTTACTTGTGTGCCTGTCAGTTCTTGTTTATTTTTGTGTTTGTTTGCTTGTCTATTTTCCTGTTTGTTTACTCGTTCGCTTGTCAGTTCTGGTTTGTTTTGGTATCTGTTTGTCTGTCGAATCTACCCGGTCATCTGTCACTTTTTTATCTGTCTGTCCTGTCTATTTGTGTCGGTCCAATCGTCCCTCTGACATTTTGCATTTTCATTTTCTGTTGCCTGTACATCCATTCGCTCATCTGTCTTTTTGTGTGTCTATCAATTGGTCCATCGTCTGTCTGGATATCTCTGCATGCTATCTGTCTATATATCTATCTATCTATCTTTCTGTCTGTATGTCTGTTTGTCTGTCTAACTATCTATCTGTCTGTCTTTCTGTCTGTTTGTCTGTCTAACTATCTATCTGTCTGTCTTTCTGTCTGTATATCTGTTTGTCTGTTGGTTTGTCTAACTATCTATCTGTCTGTATGTCTGTTTGTCTGTCGGTCTGTCTAACTATCTGTCTGTCTGTGTGTCAGTCTATCCACCACACCCGTCCCCATCACCCCATCCATACGTCACCCATAAATCCTCAAAGAGCACCAGTCACAGCACTAAAATGTTCACTCACTCACAAAGTCAAAAACTGTTTTATCTCTCCAGTCAATCATTACACCCGCTCACCGCCTCACGCAGACAGTCACCACTACATACATACATCCATCCATCCATCTATCCATCCATCCATTCATTCATTCATCCATTCATCCATTCATCCATACATTCATTCATCCATCAATTTGTCTCCTCTTCCCTCACCATATCATTCTCAAAACATAATTACCGTATCTACAATCTTTAAGGTGGTATTACAATTTTGGTACGGTACTTTAGAGCGCCTTGATATCTCCAAAGCATACCAGGAAACAGGATTAGATGAACAAAAATAATGGTGGTGGCCTGTTGCTTGGAATATAGTAAGGAGGAATCAGCTTCTCTATATATACCAACGCTGAACTTCCCTCTTATATCCATGTGTGTACTGTCTCATCTCTCAGTGTACAATCTTCATAGTATATTATTCGCTTGTTGTACTCCTTCATTTCACCTCTGTCCAAACTATGTATATATGGGGCAATATCATGTGTGTGTGTGTGTGTGTGTCCATTTGCATTCATGTATGTGCATTATTTTGGCGTGTGCATGTGATCGCAGTGGACGGGATTTATGCTAATGCAACCTGAATATGCAACGATGCTTTATCAATACTACTGCTTTCCTTATCTTTACCCTTCACATACTTACTTACTTCACCTCTCTTCTCTTCTCTTCTCTTCTCTCTCTCTCTCTCTCTCTCTCTCTCTCTCTCTCTCTCTCATCACATTTTCCTAACCCCCTATCACTCGCCTTACCGCCACGTCCAGATGTTGAAGATGAATCAAAGTGAGGTATGTACGAGGAGACTAGCGGAGATCATACATTTTTTAGAGTGGGATCTACTGTAGTGGGATAGAACTCCAAAGATAACCTAGTCCAGAAGTCGAATTTCTTCATACATCCTCATGAAATATGGCAAGCAGAACTATGAGACCAAAGTATAATTTCCTGTACGATTTTCATTCCTAATACCAAACCAAATATTCACACAAAAGTACAATACAACCCCGGGGCTGCAACTTTTCCCAACACAAGGATCAGTTCCAAATGTGATCATATAAGGAAGGATCAGCATTAGTTACAGTGTTATTAAAAGGTGAATAGTGTTAAAAAAGGAATCCGTCTAATTGTTGATTGGTACAGTAGCCTCCAAAAATTTCGAGACACTACCTGCTAAATTCAAGCATGTAGTGACTCGAAATTTTTGGAGGCAACAACTGTACACTGGAGTACCTTGATTCCTCCAAAGCATGCCAGGAATTAGAAGCCAGATAAACAAATATAATGGTTACCAATTGCTAGAAACAGTGTGGAGGAATCAGTTGCTCCAGATTCACCAACACTGTACTACCTCCTTAATTAATCTTCGCCATTAATGTAGTAATCATCTGTCGTCAACATTATCATCGGCCAAATTTACACTTTATAATAATTTTTGCTTAAAGACTCGTGATTTTTATTATTTCCCTTCCTTTCAGTGGATACAACATGTCATATTTTCCCTCTTTTCCTTCTGCTGCATCTCCTCTTCCTCCTCTACCCCATTTCTCTTTCCGAATTCTCTTCTCATCCACTCTCATTCTCGTTCGTTCCTTCTTTACCATTGGGTTTCAAAATTTCTGTGTCCGCTTCTCTTGATTCCTCCTCCTCCTCCTCCTCCTCCTCCTCCTCCTCCTCGTCCTCGTCTCTCTCTCTCTCTCTCTCTCTCTCATACACACACCTTTATTCTCCTAGCTATTCTTCCCCCTACTCTCTCTCTCCCTCTCTCTCTTATTCTCCTAGCCATTCTTTTCCCTCTCACCCCCCCCCTCTCTCTCTCTCTCTCTCTCTCTCTCTCTCTCTAACGGGGTATACACACAGCGTCGTCAGCCACCATACATTCCATACATAGTGACCTCTTCTGTATGATATGTAATCCAATGTATATTCTTCCTCAGCTTCTCTCTTGTTCTCTCACTCCCTTTCTTTCCCTTTACAAACTTAAGTCATTTCTCTCTCTCTCTGTCTATCGATTTTTTTTTCATATTCCATCTGGTTTATATAACTATTGTTTACTCATCCTAACTCATTATTCTCTAGACATCAAATCCTCGACCATTTCACACTCATCTCCCTTTCCTTGATAAAATAGACACACACACACACACACACACACACACACACACACACACACACACACACACACACACACACACACACACACACACACTCTCTCTCTCTCTCTCTCTCTCTCTCTCTCTCTCTCTCTCTCTCTCTCTCTCTATCTATCTCTCTCTCTCTCTCTCTCTCTCTCTCTGCTAGCCATCGACAACGCGTGGTCACAAATTTCGTGTATTGGACTCACAGGCAGCGAAACCTGGCTTATGTATTCATGAAAACCTGTGTGTGTGTGTGTGTGTGTGTGTGTGTGTGTGTGTGTGTGTGTGTGTGTGATGAAAAAGGTTGTGTGGTGCAAGGCAGAATGACCAAATCTTTTACTAATATTATTCAAGCACACACACACACACCATCTACATACACACACACACACATACACACATCATCCCCACGCACACAAACATACATACATACACACACACACACTCATCATCCCCCACGCACACACAAATACACACATCATCCACACGCACACACAACCACACACACACTCACACGCACACACAAACACACACACACACACTATACCCTCTCACACACACACACAACCACACTATACCCTCACACACACACACACACACACACAAAACCACACTATACCCTCACACACACACAAACACACAACCAAACACACACACACACACACACACACACACACACACACAACCACACAACCACACTATACCCTCACACACACACACACACACGGACAAATGACTACAGTATATTAAAAAAGACAGCACCATTGTATTATAAGACCACCAGGGCTTCAGAACCAACCGGTCGACAAGTCACAAAATAATAAATAAATGACTCGGAATATTCAGTCCAAGATTATGCGGAATATCCCAGAAAATACTGACTAAACCAGATTGAGTTATAATGTATTCATACCGTACAATATTGGATAAAAAGGAAAAAAAAATATAGAAAATAAAAATTACCATATTATATTCATTGCAAATTATATAAAGATATTTTGTACACATATATATGGATTAAGGGGATATTCTTTCGTTGGTGAATTGTAAGGCTATTGATTCCTCCAAACTATGCCACGAAACATGTAGATTCCCTATTAGTGTATCATACCATTGAGGCCTTCTGTCTGTCTGTCTGTTTCATGGTGTAGTTTGGAGGAATCACAGACCTTCCAATTCACTAATACAAGAATCTCCCCTGAATTAATTAAGGTGGTAATTCTTTTTGTTACAGAGGAGTGCCTTGATTCCTCCAAAGTATGCCAGGAAACAGGACCAGAAGAGCAAAAATAATGGTGTTCTGTTGCTTGGAATAGTTTGGAGGAATCAGAGACCTACCAATTCACCAATACAAGAATCTCCACTTAACTAAGCTATACTGTCCTATTTTGTATTATAGAAGGAGGGAATTTATCATAATTATCTACAGTACAATAATATTAGGACGG
>JAWQEG010009210.1:0-19104 GCA_033782935.1 Petrolisthes cinctipes
AAAAGAAGAAAGAAAGGAATTAGGAAAAACATGAATATAATTGAAAGAAAGAATAAATGAATGGATGAAAGAAAGAAGAAAGGAATTAGGAAAAAAATGAATACAATTGAAAGAAGGAATAAGAAATGAAAGAAGGAATTAAGAAAAGAAAAAACGAATAAGTAATTGAAAGAAGGAATAAGGAATGAAAATACGAAGAAAGGAACGAAAGAATGAAGGAGGGAAGAAATAGTAAAGGGGGGGGGGGAAGAAAGAGTAAAGGAGGGAAGAAAGAGTAAAGGAGGGAAAAAAGAATGAAGAAAAAAAGAATGAAGGAGGGGATGAAAGGAATGAAGAAAGGAATGAATGAAGGAAGAAAGAGCAACGAAGAGAAGAAATAAATGAAGGAAGAAAGAGTAAAGAAGGAAGAAAAAGAATGAAGATAAAAAGAGTAAAGAAGGGAAGAAAGAATGAAGAAAAAGAAAGAATGAAGAAAAGAAGAATGAAGGAGGGAAGGAAGGACTGAATGAAGGAAGAAAGAGTAAAGGAGGGAGAGAATAAAGAATAAAGAAGGGAAAAAAGAATAAAGGAGGGAAGAAAGAATGAAGAAAAAACAATGAAGAAAGGAATGAAGGAAGGGATCAGACCCCAGTAGTGACGTCAGGGGTGAAAGTGTGAGTGAGTGAGGGGTGGATGCCTGGGATGGGGTCCGGTGTGTAATATATTCTGGCAGGAGGTCACCCAGTCCCCCCTCACCCATCACCCTCACCCTCACCCTCACTGTCCTTGGGTTGGGTTAGGTTTTGGTTAAGCTAGGTTGGGTTTAGTTAGGTTAGGTAGGTTTGTGTTGGGTTGGGTTGTGTTAAGTTAGGTAGGTTTGGGTTTTTTTGGTTAGGTTAGGTTAGGTTAGGTAGGTTTGTGTTGAACTGGGTTGTGTTGTGTAGGGTTGGGTGGGTTGGGTTTTGTTAAGATTAGTAGGTTTGGGTTGGGTTGGGTTGGCTTAGCTTGGATCATGTTGGGTTGGGTTGGGTTGGGTTGGGTTGGGTTGGGTTGGGTTGTGTTGGGTTGAGTTGGGTTAAGTTAAATAGGTTTGGGTTGGACTGGGTTTGGTTGTGTAAGCTTTGGTTGGGTTGGATAGGGTCGGGTCGGGTCGGGTCGGGTATGGTTGAGTATAGTTGGTTCGAGTAGGGTTATGATAGATTGGGTTATGTAGGTTTGGGTTAGGTTAGGTTAGGATAGGTCGGGGTCATGCCAAGGGGTCAAGCGGGGTCAACTTATGGCCTTTACCCACTCCCAGCCACCTTGGAATATGACATGGGCACGTGGTGTTGATGAGATTCACATAATTAATATCTCACCACCAGTCAGAGGAATATTGTATAGTTGTGAAGATAGGCAAATATAGTCCCTTGTATGACAGAAAAATACACACACACACACACACACACACACACAAATAAAACACAAACACAAACACACACACACACACACACGCACACAAATAAAAACACACAAATAAAAACACACACACACAATTAAAATAAAATAAAGCATACACACAAATAAAACACACAAATAAACATATATATATACACACACACACACACACACACACACTGGAGCCAAAACCCACGATCTCCTCTACACCAAGAAAATATATATATACGTAAGATTAAACTGAGGTAAGCTTGTCAAATGTGGTAAGACCCTATAATTATTGGTGAACAGGATGCTATTGATTCCTCCAACCTACGCCAGGAAACAGAAAACCTCAATATTACTAGTAAGGTGTACAGTCGGCCTCAGGAATTCATACACAGAGCATTGGTTAAAAGGGGGACTTATTCTGCACATATACCATAGGGATTGTTGTTCTGCTTAGTGATTCAAGTATTAGTCAAATAACAATACTAGATAAGTTTGGTGTTAGGAAATTAATTAACTACATTTTCTAGTTGTTACGAGCGATTTATGTCACAGTGGTGTAGACGAATTCATGAGGCCGACTGTACCTGTTTCGTGGCATAGATTGGAAGACTCACTACCCCCTTCAATATACCAACAAGAGTCTGTGTTCCTTCCCTTACGACAACTAGCACTTAATGATAATCAACAATTTTATGACTAGAATCAAACAAAAAAGGTGAAAGTGTAAACATCGTGTTGTGAAAATATTTATAAATATTTACGTCTGAATGTTTTTAAAGCTAGAAAAATCCTTAAAGACATCCTCGCACGAACACGACAATCACCTAGCGAGTATAAAGAGATAGGTGGTATATTAAAGTGCCTTGATTCCTCCAAAGTATGCTAGGAAACAGGACCAGATTAATAGAAATAATGGTGGTGTGTTGCATGGAATAGTTTGGAGGAATAAGTTGCTCCAGACTTACCAACACTGTACTACCTACCTCTTTAAAGGAATTCATCTGTTCTCAGTAAAGTTGAGGGCAATTTATTCCTCCAACCTGTGTCGCTCAACAAACAAATCACATTATCGTATTATGCAGTATGTCTGGCTGTTTCTTATCGTATTTTGTTAGGAGGAATTAAAAGCCTTCCAGATCCCCCCGCAGCAAATTACCACCTTAAGGGACCCTGTGATGTAGTCAGAAAATAGGAGGTTAATGAGTCCTTCATATATTGCCACGAAACACACACACACCTATATGGAAGGAGCTTGTTTCGTGGCATTGTCAGGAGGAATCAGAAGCCTCCAATATTCATACACTATCACAGGGTCCTTAAGAAAATAATAAAACAGCGAGATCTGTACGGAGGAATGAAGAGAAAGCAGCAGGCTACAAGGTGTCACGTTTTTTTTTTTTTTTTTTTTTTTTTTTTTTTTTTTTTTACTTAACAATAATAAAATAAAAACATCCCTCGACGACTCAACATTACGATACATTACTTGGCAAGAAAATATTAATATGAAACACCTGTAAGAATATTAAGTCACTTTTCGAAATATACCTGAGGCTGAATACGAGTAAGTAAATAAAGTAATGGGGTTTGTGTGATAAAGAAAAAACTAAATAAAATATAAATATAAAATAAATAAAAAAGAAAATTACTTGTTGGACCATACGTAATGAGAGAAGAAACTACTTGCCTACGGTACGATAAATACACACACAATAAATAAATAAATAAATAAATAAATAAATAAATAAATACATACAATGAATAAATAAATAAATAAATACACACAATAAATAAATAAATAAATAAATAAATAACCAAACACAATAAATACACACAGGTAGTATATAGAAGACCTTCACAATTCTGACAAAACACACAGCTACCGTAGGTCAAATTTCACTCACACACACTTTCCACAACCCAAGATCTACACACACACCAACTAAAAACCAACCTCGTCTACGCGTGTACTTAATTCACACACGCACGCACACGCACACGCACATACACCTACACTCACAGGCAGACACGCATGCACAGGCAGGCATGCACGCACAGTCACCTGAAACGCTGCTTGCATCCACACTTAAAAATATTTACACTAAAACTCACATCCTCAAGTTAAAAACCTACACACACACACACACACACACGACCACCACCCACACACACATACACCCACACACCACACACCCATCCACCCACCATGACCCTGGCCAACCTACCACAACCCCTCCCTCAATGATGTTTTAATGTGTGTCTCTTTCTACTGTACCGTCCACCACTACTACTACTACTACTACTACTACAACAACTACTATTACTACTACTACTACTACAACTACTACTACTACTACTACAACTACAAATATAACAACTACTACTACTACTACTACAACTACTACTACTACTACTACTACTACTACAACAACAACTACTAGTACTACAAAAACAACTACTACTACTACTACTACAACTCCTACTACTTCTACTTCTACTACCACCACCAAGGTCGACTGTGATGCGACACATGCTGTTCACCTTAATTAATTTCTTCCTCTCAGTGTTTTATTTATTTACTCTTACCTTTCCCCCTTGCTTGCTTTTCTTCATCCCTTCTTCTTACCTGTCTTAGTTTACTACTTCACTTCTTACATTACTTAACACCTTTTTCTTTTCATATTTTTCTTTTACTCTCTTTTCTTTCCTCCCTTCTCCCATCACTCATTTTTATTATTAATACTATTATTATTATTATTATTATTATTATTATTATTATTATTATTATTATTATTATTATTATTATTATTATTATTATTATTACTTAAGAGAAATGTGTGTACGGCTTCATTGTAACCCTCACATCACATTCACAAACACACACCTTTTTTCACTCATTCATTCATATATACTTCTCCCTCTCCCTCTTTTTCACACTTTTCTAGTTTCCCTCTCTTTTTCACTCATTCATACTTGTTTCTCCTTCTTTTTCACTTCTTCATACTTGTCTCTCCCTCTTTTTCACTCCTACATACTTCTCCCACTCTCTATTTTTCACTTTTTTCTTGTTTCCCTCTCTTTTTCACTCATTCATACTTGTTTCTCTCTCTTTTTCACTTCTTCATACTCATTTCTCCCTCATTTTCACTCGTCCTTACCTCCCCCTCCCTCCCCCTTCCCTCAATTCGACAGGTAAACTTTCCCTTTAAAAATACTCCTTGTGCGTCCTTCCCCAGTTTGACAGAAATTGACAGGGAGGGAGTGAAATGGGAGAGATAGGGGGGGGGGGATACAGGAGAGGTAGGGAGGGAAGGAGGGATAAGGGAGAGGTAGTGAGGGAAGGAGGGAGGGAAAAGGGAGAGGGAGGGAGGGAAAAAGGAGAGGTAGGGGGGGGAAGGAGAGAGGAAAGGAAGGAGAGAGGAAAGGAAGGAGAGAGGGAAGGAAAGAGGGAGGGAGGGAAGGAGAGAGAGAGGAAAGGAAAGAGGGAGGGAGGGAGAGAGGAAAGGAAGGAGGGAGGGAGTTAAAATGAAGGAAATAGGAGGGGAGTTGGAAAGAGGGAGAGACTTAGAGAGAAGGAAAGGGGAGAGGAGGGGATGGGAGGGGGAGGGGAATGAGTGTATGTATCATCTATCTATTTATCGAACTGCAGAGAGAGAGAGAGAGAGAGAGAGAGAGAGAGAGAGAGAGAGAGAGAGAGAGAGTTATATTGATGGGAGGAAAGTGTTGAGGAAATCTGACCTTGCTCTCTCAAACGTCGCCCTGCCCTTGTGAAAAGTGAGCAGAGGTGTGGTGTGTTGTAAGGTAGTGTGGTGTGGTATGTTGCGGTGTGGTGTGGTGTAGTGTGGTGTATTGTAGGGTAATGTGGTGTGGTGTAGTGTGGTGTAGTGTGGTGTGGTGTGGTTTAGTGTAGTGTGGTGTGGTGTGGTGTGGTGTGGTGTGGTGTGGTGTGGTGTGGTGTGGTGTGGTGTGGTGTGTTGTGTTTAGGTGTGGTGAGGTATAATGTGGTGTGCTTTGGTTAGGTATTGTCGAGTGTGGTGTGGTATGATACTATGTGTGTGTGTGGTATGATATGATACTATGTGTGTGTGTGTGTGTGTGTGTGTGATGTGGTGAGTAGTTTAACGAGTGGGACGATTTGATGCAGTGAGATGAAATATATACTTTAGAAATATGCCAAGTGTATCATATCATAATAAGATGGTGTAAGGAAATGTGTGTATGTGTATGTGTATGTGTATGTGTATGTGTATGTGTATGTGTATGTGTGTGTGTGTGTGTGTGTGTGTGTGTGTGTGTGTGTGTGTGTGTGTGTGTGTGTGTGTGTGTGTGTGTTTGTGTGTGTGTGTGTTTGTGTGTGAATGTGTATGTGTGTGTGTGTAGTAGAGATAAGAGAGATACAAATCGTGGTACAGTGTGAGATACGGTAAATCTTGAGTTACATAAGGTAAGGAGATACTAAATAACATAACGAGTACAATAATAATAATCATTCATCTTAGTTCCTCTGAAGCTGGACTGAGGTGAGGAGGTGACTGTCTAACTGTATGCAGATAAAGAGATGTACAGTCACGAGCACTAATAACTATCCAGCAGGTGCATGTGCTTCGAATACCTAGAGACAGTATAAATAAATGCACAATAATAATAATATCTCCTTTGGTATTACTTCGTTGGTGAATTGGACTGCTCAAAGATTCAACCAAATGTGTATGTATACTTATGAGTGCTCGTGACTGTACAGGTGCCCAATTCAGCGGGCCAGTCACCCATCAGTATCCTGCTATCATTACTGGCAGTGCATTACAGAACAGAGAAGTGGAGCGGAGCGAGGTGTTAATGCATGACACTGTACGGTGATGTGACTGGGTGTAGTGTGTGTGTGTGTGTGTGTTTGAATGTTTATGTGTGTGTGTGAATGTTTATGTGTGTGTGTGTGTGGGTTTGAATATGTGGGTTTGAGTGTGTGTGTGTGTGTGTGTGTGTGTGTGTGTGTGTGTGTGTGTGTGTGTGTGTGTGTGTGTGTTTGAATGTGCATGTGTGTGTGTGTGTTTGAGTGTGCATGTGTGTGTGTGTGTGTGTGTGTGTGTTTGAATGTGCATGTGTGTGTGTTTGAATGTGCATGTGTGTGTGTGTGTGAATGAACATTTAATAAGTCGTATATAGTAAGGGGGCCAGACAAAACAGATGGATGAATGAAGGCAGAGTGTACCAGAAATGACCAAGTTAGTTAGCTGTGTTTACGAGAAGATGATGCCTGGTACAATGGCCCCACAGACACTAACTACACCACCACCACTACTACTACAGGCCCAGGGAGTCATCGTACCACTTCCCACCATAGCCTAAGACACCCATGAGAAATAATAATACATCACATACGGTAGTCTAAGGCACCATTATTATTATCTATCTCTCTCAGTCGTAACTCCTAGCTACCTACATCACCAACCCAGGGAGCCGGAACAAGGAAACAATGATAAAAAAAGAAACCATTATTAAAAAAAAATTATTATAATTGATGAAATAATAATTATTAAATGAAACAATAGATTATTTAAAATCGTAATAATTATTTAGAAATAGAAATATTTATTTAAAATCGTAACAATTATTGAAAAACGAAACAATTATTAAAAGATGAAACAACTATATAAAAAAGAAAATTATTTATGGATGACAATTTTTAGAAGACGAAACAATTATTGAAAAAAACAAATTATTAACAGACGAAAAAATGATTAACAGACGAAATATTTATTAAAAGACGAAACAATTATTTAAAAAAAAAACACTGATATAAAAATAACACAATAATTTGAATATGAAAAACAATTATTAAAAAAACGAAACAGTTATATAGGATAGAAACAATGATTAGAAACTGAAAATTATTAAAAAAGAAACAATATTAGAAATTAAAAATTATTAAAAATGAATCAATTATCAAAAGACGAAACAATTATTGAAAACAGAAACAATTATTAAAAGACGAAAAAGTTATTGAATGTTGAAACAATGATTATTAAAACAAGATATAATTAATAAATTATGAAACAGTTAATTAAAATAGAAACAATTAATTAAAATAGAAACAATTATATAAATAGGAATCAATAATGAGGAAATTTCCTAATCGCTTTTGACTAATGATTCGTTGTTAGTCTGCAAATATCTTAACAAAACGGTCTTTATATATTATGGTAATGTTATGTATAAGATATTAGAAAAGACATATATCTTAACAAAAGCCCTTTCTATATATGGTATTGTTATGTAAGTTATATATAAGTTATTAGGAGAGACATATATTAAAAAACTACCTTTCTATATTATGGTATTGTTATGTTAGTTATGTTTAAGTTATTAGAAGAGACATATATCTTAACTAAATGGCCTTTTTATATTATGGTATTGTTATGTAAGTTATTTATAAGTTATTATATATCTTAACAAATCTGCCTTTTTATATTATGGTATTGTTATGTAAGTTATTTATAAGTTATTAGGAGAGACGAAAGTTGGTGGTGACTGAATGAGACTGTAGAAACTTAAGGTGACGTCTACACACACACACACACACACACACACACACACACACACACACACACACACATGCGCGTATTCACACATGTGGGTCACTGTCATCATTATTACACCGGTACGCTCTGACCCCGTCATGCACACACACACACACACACACACACGAACCACAAGCACACGCACGCAAGCACTCGTAAGTCATCGTCACCAATATCACGCTCTGACCTGTCATGCACACACACACACACACACACGAACCACACACACGCACGCACACACACACACACACCACAAGCACACACACACACACCACATGCATACACACACACGAACCCACACACACACACACACACACACACACACACACACACACACACACACACACACACACACACGCACACACACACACGCACAGGCACCACACACACACACGAACCACACACACACACACGCACACACACACACGCACACGCACCACACACACAAACACACACACACTCCCCTTCCTCCGCGACCCATTAATAGCTCTCACACCGGACATACATACATACATACATACAGTACATACATACATACACGTACACGTTTCCTTCCTTTGCCCTTCACACACATACAATTACTTCCTGTTAGCACCTTCAAGACACAGGCACACACACACAGACACACACACACACACAGGAACACACACAGGCACAGGCATACACACACACACATACAGGCACACACACACAGGCACACACACAGGCACAGGCAGGCACACACACAGGCGTACACACAGAGCTTGGAGAAATCAGTAGCCTCCAATTCGCTGACAAAACTTTTAGGGGTACATTAGAGTGCCTTGATTCCTCCAATGTATGTCAGGAAACAGGACCGAATGAATAAAAATAATGGTGGCCTGTTGCTTAAAATAGTTTGGAGGAATCAGTTGCTTCAGATTTACCAAGATTGTAATATAAGGACCCCCGTGATGTAGTCAGAAAATTGGATGTTAGTGAGTCCTTCAAACATTGCCACGAAACACCACCCATATTGAAGGAGCTTGTTTCGTGGCATAGTCAGGAGGAATCAGAAGCCACCACCAGGTCTCATACACAATCACAGGGTTCTTATAATTAAGCCACTTTAATCCACGTACACAGTTACTTCATTATATTTATCAGTCAAGAAATTATTACATGCAATTACTGTGTTAAGGTGGTAATTCTTTTTTCGTACATTGGAGTGCCTTGATTCCTCCAAAGTATGCTAGGAAACAGGACCAGAAGAGCAAAAGTAATCGTGTTTTGTTGCATGGAATAGTTTGGAGGATTCAGTTGCTTCAGAATTACCAACACAAACTTTCCCCCTTAAGAGGTTAATTAAGGGACCCTGTGATGTAGTCAGAAATATGGAGGTCAATGAGTCCTTCAAATATTGCCACGAAACACACACACACACACACACACCTATATGGAAGGAGCGTGTTTCATGGCATAGTCAGGAGGAATCAGAAGCCTCCAATTTTCATACACGATCACAGGGTCCTTAAAGCATGTTATTAAGGTTTGCGTGACATGAACACTTGGCAGGTACGTAATTAGTTAAGGAGACAGTACACTCTTGATATATTGGAGCGCCTTAATTCCTCCAAAGTATGCCAGGAAACAGGACCATATTAACACAAATAATGGTGGCTTGTTGCTTGGAATCGTGTGGAGGAATCAGTTATCCAGATTTACCAATACTGTACTTTTCCCTTCAGATACAGTGATGCTTTAATAAAATATTACACTTAACAAAATTCTGTAGGATGAGAAAATGAATTAATTAAATATTACGTGAAACCAACGAATGAATAAAGAAGGGAAAGAAGAAAAACTGTGCTGGACCAGATAGACCTTAATAATAACACAAAACATAGTAATGGATAACAGAGGAGGAAGGAACGAATGAATTATACAGTCGGCAGTAAAAGTCGTGTCGCCACATCTACCAAGTCATAAAGTACAGTATGGAAAAATAAGCTTCACAGACTGGTAAAATGAAAACCCAGAGTAGTTTATTTATTCACCCCCTGGATATTGTAATTCTGTGTTGGTGGTGAATGTGTTGATTTGATAATTATCCTTTTTGTTATCCTTCATGAAACGCTGATTGAGGCGACTCGCATGACTTTTGCCGCCGACTGTACACTACCTTTACCTGTTATACCTGAAACACTGTATACCACAAAACTAAATAATGATGATGACACAGAGAGAAGGAACGAATGAACTGTATATTAATTTTGCCTGTTAATTAAGAAAGAAATGTTTTAACGTGACAACAAAACACAATCCTGATATACCCCATGACCCAACTTTCAAGCCAAATAACAACAGCAACAACAACAACAACCACAGACTTTTCATTTCACACGTGAGGACATTAATTAAAGCTGGTTTCTGGCCCTAATTCCTCACCTTCCTCAGCACAGAAAAAATAAATATTAAGACTTTAGGTACACGTTTCGCATGCATTTCTGTGTTTACAAGCTGCATACAAGTACCTAGTTATGTATATATATATTTTTTTAAGTTGTCTTGGATTGCATGGCATTTACAGAAATAGTAAAGATATTTAATTAATGATGGAGCAGGTACATTTTCACCTCATTAAAGAATATAAAAATGGGAGTATACCGTTATACATTATTATATTTTGCCTGCCACAGTGGTCGCTTGCCAGCTAAGGGACTCAAACATTAATTAAGGGAGAGGGAAGTACGGTGTTGGTAAAAATCCTGGAGCATAATAATTCCTCCAAACTATTCCAAGCAACAGAACACCATTATTTTTGCTCATCTGGTCCTGTTTCCTGGCATACGTTGGAGGAATCAATACGCTCCAATGTACCAAAAGTATTCTCTCCCCTTAACAAGCAGCTGACTCACACAACGAAATTACGACTGAGAACGTAATTAGTACCATGGTTATATTCTTGTTCCATTCGTTTACTTAGGAACTTTTATTTTTCTACATTTTTCTTTTTTTTTCTATTTTTATCATTTGGTGTGTTGGGTCATTTTATACTGAATACTTTGTCTGTTGTTTACAAAATACTACAGCTGATTTTTTGTTTTTGTTGTTGTTGTTGTTGTTGTTGTTGTTGTTGTTGTTGTGGGTGATGGTGGCGGGTTGTGGTGGGTGTTAGTGTGGGTGATGGTGTGGGTGATGGTAGATGGGTGAGAGGGTGGGTGAGAGAATGGGTGACGGTGGTGGGTAAAAGGGTGGGTAATGGTGGGTGGGTGACAATGTGATGGTGGGTGGGTGACAATGTGGGGGACGGCGGATGGGTGACAGGGTGGGTGTTAGGGTTGGTGACAGTGGGTAGAGTAGGGCAGGGGGTGGGTGGGTGGGGGGTGGCAATGACTTAGTTAGGGTGTGACAGTAACAACATGTAAACAGAGTAATGTAGAGCAGAAGGTAAGTAGAGCGTGACACTCACACACCTACTTACCTCCATTACTGTCTGTCACCCTAACGAGGTAGTGCTGCTTCTTAGCCTGGCACACAGTCACACACAAACATACATACACACATAAACAAACATACATACACATACTGACACACATATTAGCACACACACAGTCACAGACACACACGTACACACTAAGAGATACTTACAAATATATATACACATAAATACACACATAAACAGACACAAACGAAATAGATATATAAGCATACATATATAAACACACACACACACACACACACATAAATACAAAAATACATCTAAACACACACACACACACACACACACACACACACACACACACACACAGCACATGAGTGTACCGAGGCTGTGAGAATGTCCTTGGTTATATTAACGTCTTGTCCTTGTCTTTACAGGTGAGTGTATAGAGGTGGGAGAGGAGGAACTACCTGGGTATACCCCCTGTGAGTATACCGTGTGTGAGTAGACCACCTGTGAGTAGACCATGTGTGAGTATATTATGTTTGAGTATACCACTTGTGCGTATATTATGCGTTGGTATATTATGTGTGAGTATTTTATATGTGAGTATACCACCTTAGAATATACCAACAGAGAGTTTGAGTTGTGCATTCTGTAAACTTCAGTGTTTCCCAAACTTTTTTTGTCGTGACCCTGAACACAAATTTATTTTGGCCTGGTGACCCTCAAGGATGAAATATTATTTCAGTATTATTTTAGTTTTATATATATATATATATATATATATATATATATATATATATATATATATATATATATATATATATATATATATTCTGGTATATAGTTTACAAACATGGAGTAACATACAATATTTTATCTATTTACTTAATGATCTTTCGAAATACATTGGAGACCGGTCAATGACCCGGTATTAGAAATTACCAGTTCATATATGGTTTTTAAATTATTATTATTACGATACAACTATCAGCACTACTGCTACTAAATAATAATAATAATAATTATTATAATATTCTTCGAAAACTATATACACGAGTATACCTCTCAATACTTTCAAACAGAAATTAGCAGTGAGAAGGAAGGTTATCTTTATCCATGAATTTGAATGTAAATGTAAATCACCCAATATAAGAATAATTTGAATACAAATGCATATAAATACGGAATTCGAATACTTTCAAAGAAAAATACCAAATGTCAATACTGTATATCTGCATCATACACTGTTCTAAATTACTTATTCATAAAGTGACATAAACGCTCACCCACATACATAATGTTAATTACTTCAGACGTAAAACACAAGTATCAAGTGTCAACCTTATCACACCAGTCATAACAATAACCTTATCTTTAGCAAGTTTCCTTTACGAGTGAAATTTCCAAGCTTGTGTTGTTTCCTCTATATTAGACTATTAAATATTCTACTCCTCAATTATCTTGACAATCACAATAAATAGAAGAAGTAACATGCAAATAAAACTTACGACACGTGATACGCACGTCTGTCCATCAACACAGGTATGTACTTCGGAACTGAAACAGTTTCTAAAGAAACAGAACAAGTCAAGCTCCAGCCACCTTGGCGTACAGTACAAGTATTGGACCTGATCATACTTGTATATGTTTTGTTCTACCTTCATTTATCGTACTTTATTATTCACAACTATTTTCCTGTCCCAGTTTGAATGACTATTTATATTCCACAATTATGATGTTACTAATTATGTTTGAATTCGTTTTACTTCTAATCTCTCTCTCTCTCTCTCTCTCTCTCTCTCTCTCTCTCTCTCTCTCTCTCTCTCTCTCTCTCTCTTATTTATTTTTATGTTTTATTAATTTTGTACCATCCCGCGACCCTCAGGAACACCCATGCGACCCTCATTTGGGTCGCGAACATGGGTTTAGTGTAAAGTAACCCAAGAAATTTTATAGGAACTTCACTTATTTATTTTGTTGGTTATTCACATCCACCTAAACACATATTCATTTACCCATTAATGAATCCATTAAATATTCCTACTCATCCGATCATCTGAAATCCATCCACCTACTCAACCCACACACTTATCCACTCACCCAACCCCATCCACCTACTTATCCACCCATTAACCGATCACCAAAAATTCATCCACCTGCTCCCCCACACACCTATGCATCCAACTAGCTCATCCACCGACTTATCCACCCATTAACCGATCACCAACAATTCATCCACTTACTCACCCACACACTCGTCCACTCACCCAACTCATCCACCCACTCATTCATCCAATACCCATTCCCAATAACCAAATTACCTAAAATCCATCCACTTTCTCACCCACACACCCATCATCCATCCCATCCACTCGAATAATTATCTACACATTAACTCACCCACCCAACCATTACATTTCACACCCACCCAGCCACCCACCCATTCATAACATTTCACACCCACCCACTCATCCATCCATTACATTTCACACCCACACACCCATCCATCCAATACATTTCACACCCAACCACCCACCCAACCATCTAACCTACCCACCCACCCACCCATAACATTTCACACCCACCCACCCAACCACCCTTCCCACCCACTCACCCATCCATCCATCCATCTAACCCACCCACCCACCCTTCCACCCATCCCACCCATACATACATTAACTCACCCACTGACCATTCCCACGAACCCCATTCCCCCATTCAGTAAGTCAGCCACCCATTATTCTCTAGTTCTACCCATCCATCTCTTCACCCACTTAACCTATGATGTAACAGCGTAGGATGAATGTAGGGAGGGAGGGATGAAAGGGAGGGAGGGATGAAAGGGAGGTAAGGGAAAGAGGGATGAAAGTGGAGAGGATGGAGGGAGGGAAGGGAGGGATGAAAGGGAGGGAGGAAGAGAGGAAAGGGAGAGAAGGAGGAAAGTGGAGAGGAGAGGAGGAGGAAGGGAGGGAGGGAGGGAGGGAGGGAGGGAGGAAAGGGAAGGATGAAAGTGGAGAGGGGAAGGAAGAGAGGGAGGAAAGGGAGGGAGGGAGAGAGAAGGAAGAAGAGAACAGCAGAGGAAAAAGAATGGAGGAAAAGACGTAGGGAAGGAAAAGGATGTAGAACATTTTTGTAGCGAAAGGAAATGGAATGGAGGATAAAATAATGGATGAGACACACACACACACACACACACACACACACACACACCAGAGAGAGAGAGAGAGAGAGAGAGAGAGAGAGAGAGAGAGAGAGAGAGAGAGAGAGAGAGAGAGAGAGAGAGAATGACCAGGTAGATGGACCGAAGTATTTATGTGAAAGGATGTAATTGGATGGCGTAAGCTGAAGTGGCCTGAGTGAATGGATGGGAGTCGATGGGAGAGTAGACAGAATGGGATGGGATGGGATGGGGATGTGTTTGTATGTGTATGTGTATGTGTGTGTGTGTGTGTGTGTGTGTGTGTGTGTGTGTGTGTGTTAGACAGACAGAAAGACGGAAACAGACAGACAGACAGACAGACAGACAGACAGACAGACACAGACAGACAGACACAGACAGACAGACACAGACAGACAGACACACACAGACAGACACACACACAGACAGACACACACACAGAAGAAATAAAACAATAGGCGTCGAATGAAAGGCAAACAACAACAACAGCATCCCGTGGAATATAATAATAATAATAATAGGTCAGCTTAGCCTTGGAGAACAGAACTGACCAGAACTGACCAGCCCGCACCCCCCCCCCTTCCCCCCTCGAGGCAGGTCACGCCGCCCCCATTAGCTATAACCACCAAGGCTCAGAACAACAACAACAACAAAAACAGCAAAGAAAACAACAACAACAACTCCAACAACAGCAAAAACAGCAAAGAAAACAATAACACCACACCAACTCAACAACAATAACGTAAACAACAACAACATAAAAAACAACAGCAGCAACTAAAACAACAACAACAACAACAACAACATAAACAAAACAAAAACATGGGATAGGTGAGGGATGGGGTATGAAAGGATGGATGGGGGGGATGAATGGGAGGGAATGCAAAGGGAGAGAGGAATAGATATCGATAATTGAGGGATGGGGGATGAATAAATGGATGTGAGGGTGGTTGGGGATGGTAAAGGAGGGACAGATACAATAGGTAGTGAGATGGAGGTTAAATGAATAGGTGAGGACAGCGAGGGAGAGCTGTACGGTAATAGGCTTCGTGTGGGATATGGTTGAACAAATGAATGGGTGGGGATGGAAAGGGAGTGAGATATATAGTATGTCGTGGGAGGGAAGGGTAGGGTGGGATTATTGGGGATGGTAAGGGTAGCAACAGTAGGGAGTGACAGGTGGTGGGAGTGATGGGTGTGTGTGGGGGGTGCTAAGGGAGTGAGTGATGGATGTGGGTTGCTATGGGAGTGAGTGATGGGTGGGGGGATGCTAAGGGAGTGAGTGATGGGTGGGAGATGCCATGGGAGTGAGTGATGTGTGGGGGATGCTATGGAAGTAATGGATGGGTGGGGGATGCTATGGGAGTGAGTGATGGATGGGGGATGATATGGGAGAAGAATGGTGATGGATGTAAAAAAAAAATTGAGAGGTATGAGAGTTTAATACACAAGATCAGTTCCTCACCATCCCAACTCCCCATCCTCAATCCTAGTCCTACCTTCTACACCATCTTCCCATTCTCCTTACTATTGTCTGTCTCGGTATCTCACGTTTATGAACCCTTAAATCACTTGCATTATGAACCTTTTATATCTCTTGTAATCATTTCATAGTTATTTGATACTTGAACTGGGTAGAAGTATGGAAAGAAAGGATTTTATTGGGTTAAGTTGAGTTATAAATGTGTATTCATAATTCACGAAATTAAAACAGGGATAGTTGTTGTTATAATGCTATGTGTCTAGATCCTACTGTTTATATAAAGGTAATTGTCAAGAAGGCTTAGGTTTGGTGGGTAAATAATTATACGAGCAGCTTTTTTAGTGCACGAATTGACACATTGTATATATAGATGTTATTAAATACCTTCCTGAGACCAAAGTTAGAATATGCAGCAGTAACATAGAACCCTCACACAATATATCATATAGAAAAAAACTAGAGGAAAAATACTCACAATTTCAGCAAAACTAGATTGACATAAATTCCAATATCCCTCCACATTTTTTCTTCGTTTAGAACTTTAAAGTCGTGTGTTCTAATATCACATCTTGATTGTCTTCGTCTTCAACATGAACATCTTCCATATTATATCCAACCTCTTTCCTCACGTCTTATACAACCAGTGTGTCAAAATATTCATGTATACAACAAATCTTCTATTTACCCTATAATTTTTCCAAGCCTTTTATAAATATTTCTCTTACGTCCTTCAGCTACTCTCTCTCTCTCTCTCTCTCTCTCTCTCTCTCCTTGTTATCATATTTCTCCACCATGTTATTCCTTTCACTCACCTTGGTCACCTGAATGCACAGAACTGAGTTGGTTTAGGTGCTTCACTTGGGCTTCGAGACTGCTTGTGAGTTTTCTAAGAATTTCTGTTTCGTCACACTTCACTCATGTTTTATTTTTCTATCGTTAACATTCAAATTTGAGTGTTTATTTTTTCTTTATATAATGTTATTTTGTTTCGTGCTTCGTCGCCTTCCTTTCACTCATATTCTATTTTTCCAAACCTTAATTAACGTTCAAAGTTCTGAGTGATTCATTTTCTTCATACACTGGAGCTTCGGAACAATATTATATGCTCTGCTTCGAGTCGACAATTTTTTGGGCCGCCGCCATATTTGTCTCCCAACTCAACGACTGGGCATTCCACAAATCAGTTCATATATTTAGTTTGACACAAGATACACAAATTATTTACATCTACACAGACTCAGGGTGAACTTAGACACACTTGGTTGGACCGTGGGAATCACTAACTCTCTACAATCCAGAAAAAAAGCACAATATTTGGCGGAACCCACTACTACACTTCCACCTCCCTGATATAATATAGACTCCGATTACTAAAGTTCATTCTTTCAGCCAGCATCAATATGAATGAATTCTCTGTGGTTCGAACGACAAAATTTAGTTCACCATCCACTGTATCTTCTGTTGTTTTGTAGTTGGAGCCACAGGTGATTCAGTTATATTGTGGCTGGGTTGAGGGTATGAACGAGAGAGAGAGAGTGTGTGTGTGTGTGTGTGTCATATAGGTGTAGGCCCATGGCATTGGAGGTTAGCAGGGTTGGGTGGGAAATGTAGTAGAGATGGTGGTGTTGGTATTGGAGTGAGGGAGGGATTGAGATACAGGGAGGTGCAGTCAGAGAGGAAGGAATGGAAGCTATATAGTGATGTGTGGTATTGCAGGGAGAGATAGTGAGTGAGTGTGGTATTGCAGGGAGAGTGAGTTAGTGTGTGTGGTATTGCAGGGAGAGTGACTGAGTGTGGTATTGCAGGGTGAGTGAAGTGTGGTATTGTAGCGAGAGTGAGTGAGTGAAAACGATAGTGTTATTTTGTAGAGAGAGTGAGCGAGTGAAAAGGATAGTGTTATTTTGTAGGGAGAGAGAGAGAGTGAGTGAGTGAGTGAGTGAATGAGTGAGTGAGTGAAGGAGTCTCTCTATATGGTAACAGAGTATGGAGGAAGAATCAGGAAGCATTCACTACACATTTCCTTATACAGTTAGTAGAGTTGCAAATCATCACTGTCTGCATTTACCTCCTGATGAAATATATATCGTCCTGAGTTAGCCAGAATGCAGTACCCCCAATACAAGGGGTTAATATTAAAGATAGATAATCACTTGTTGGGGGGAGGGGAAGAATTATTGAACACAGTAAACCATGCTTGGAAAAACAAATTATCCCAGTATGCATGTAAGGATTTTCTTGTGTATATATTCAATGCAGACCCACACACACACACCTCACCTACTCAACCAAATCAGTCATAGTCATAGTCATAATAAACACCCAAGACACACACTCACCTCACCTCAATCAAACCAAACCAAGTGTAGTAGTCATACCAAGCACCCTAGACACACACACACACACACACACACACCTTACCTCCTACTAAACACCCAAGACACACACCTCACCTCACCTCCTCAATCAAACCAAACCATTACACACTACAGAAGCTGCATTACACATATAAACAAACCTTATATCCGAGTTGCCAGTGGTAGTGGTGGTGGTGGTGGTGGTGGTAGTGGTGTTGTTGTTGGAAGGGACATATTGGGAGGGAAAGGTGGCTACTGTACTGTAAGTGAAAGGCAAAGGAGAGAATGGGAAGTAGGAGATATATTATTAGTGTCGTATTCATGTCGTCAAACCGAGGAACTAAATATGGAAAACGGTTCAAAAGTACTACCATTGATTGATTATAGTATTTTGTTGTTGTTATTACCAGTAGATAAATATTAAAGTTACGTCTTCTCTTCTCTCTCTCTCTCTCTCTCTCTCTCTCTCTCTCTCTCTCTCTCTCTCTCTCTCTCTCTCTCTCTCTCTCTCTCTCTCTCTCTCTCTCTCTCTCTCTCTCTCTCTCTCTCTCTTCCCGTCCTTCAATGTTACTGTCATCATTGCACAAACACACACACACACACTCATACACAATCTTCATCATCATCATCATCATCATTAGTCGTCATGGTCATCTATCTAACTTCAGCGTCATTCTTTTTAAACTATACCCATAAAGTCT
>JAWQEG010009211.1:0-25252 GCA_033782935.1 Petrolisthes cinctipes
AAATTAAGTAACTATATAATTCGAATCTTCTCTCAATCTTCTCTCCATGCTGTCTGTTGTTTTTGCTATTGTTGAGGCTCGAATCGTGTGTGTCCAACGTATATATCACTGAAACATTTCCTCTTCATTCGCCCCCGTGCCTTTAAACTGCCGGAATTCGATTAGTCCTGTGTCGAGGCAGGCCTGGATGCAAATTTTGGATTGTAGGTGTTGTCTGTCGTCTTGCTTCGAGTACCTAAACGACGTGAGTAACTATTGCCTGGTGTTTACTTATCTATATCACTATTTACTTCTCTATATCACTACCACTTACTTCCTTCTATTTTCTGTCACTTATATATAAACACCTCTATTTATAAGTATGAATTAATTATGTCTATTCTTTGGTTGTGATATCTTCTTAAAGGAAACGAAAAGTATAATATAATTTTCTCCTTTTCAAACTAAGATTATCCATCCCACACGTGTCTTTTGTCCCATAGTTAGCATTTCTTTGTAGTAGTCAAGTAAAGTATATTCCCCTTTTTTCTGCTCGACTCCCTCTCCTCAATTTCCATGTCTGTTTTAGTACCAAATAATTCCACCAGGGTTAGTTCTAATTCTCAATTGATTATTACTATTATCTTTGTCATTATCATTAACACTATTATGTTAATATTATTATTATTATTATTATTATTATTATTATTATTATTATTATTATTGTTATTGTTTTTGTTATTATTTTTATGTTTATGATTATGTTTATTTATATTTTTTTTATATATATTTTTTTGAATAAGCGTATCAATCTACACAATTATTTCGTCATTCATCCGAAAACAAATTACGAAAACACTATGAAGAAGGGAATGAGGGAGCGACGAACGTAATCCCCTGCGTGGCTGGAGGGGCCGGTCAATACACACACACATCACGGAAGAGCAATATTTAAGGGGAGATTCTTTATTGGTTGGTGAATGAATTGGAAGGTCTCCGATTCCTCCAAACTATGCCACGAAACAACAGATCTCATATTGGTACCACTGAGGGCGTCTGTTTTCTGGTATAGTTAGGAGGAATCAGTGGCCTTCCAATTCATCACCAACAAAAGATATCTACTAGACCCCGTAAGCTGTGCATATTAAAATAAACAAGCGATGCGAAATTTCCTGGAAAATCAACAGCGAACCAGGGATGAACTCAGTAAAGGCCCCCGGAGGCTGGAGAGGTTGGTTGTACAGTCCCTCACAAAAGTCATGTTCCTTCACACTCACAGTACGAATTTGTCAGTCTGCATAATAATGTTCTAATTTTTATAGAGGTTTAATTAAAGAGGGTAGTAGTTTTTTATAGTAGTATAGAGGATAGAAGATACAGGTATAGAAGATTGTAGTATTTTATAGTAGTATCTGTACTACGTTTTCTTAGTTAAATGTTCTCTTTTTTTACGTCTTGCATTTTTGTATTATATTTTGTTCCCCAGGGTGTGACGGACCTTTGAAACTATATTACTTAATAAACTAATAAACACTCCATGCATAATACTGTCCAGGAATCAAAGACCTCGAATGTACCAAAAGTGTAGCCTATTTCCCCTTTAATTAATTATATTTTTATAAGTCCAACATCGTCCCAATTACAGAGATGAGTGCTGTAACTTCCTCCAGGTCCTGTGGAAATAAATCACTCCTGCTACTCACATCCGCTATATATTTCAAAGCCAGGGACACTTATCATATGAGTTATGAAAACGCTTATTCTCTGACGTTTTGTCTCTTCGTAAATAAATTTGACGGTCGTAAATTATAATCATATGAAGGGGAGGGGGTGTGGGGGAAGAGAGAGAGAGAGCATGGAGGAAACTTTATGTGTAATCTCTGTATATCTTAAGGGTAGATTCTGATTCCTCCAAACTATATCACAAAACACATACCCTATTAGTACCATTGAGGGCGTCTGTTTTCTGGCATAGTTAGGAGGAATCAGTAGCCTTCCAATTAACCAACTATCTCCCATTAATTAAGTAGTGAATCTCCCATTAATTAAGAACAAATATATAGCCTCAAGTAACATTATTAAATTGGTGGGTAGTCTGCTGCTAACCTTTCTATTCCTTGGCTTTAATATTTTTTCAGTGACGAGCAATATTTATTAAAAGAAAAATATCTGCCACCTCATCACAAAGTATATTATGTATCACTAGTACTGAAACATGGGTAAACGTTGATGATAATAATACAGGTCCTCTCGAAGGCATTGTTAATTTTATAGATAATACCCGTCCTCTTGAAACTATTATTAAACGTTCTGAAATTCATGCCTTCCTGAACCCAAGAGCTTACATGCCATGCGTATTTGGTTGAGGATTACACCAACTTCAGCTGACCACTCACTTTGGCCCCACTCTAGAAAATTCACATGAAACTCTTGTCGACAAAGTTATATTGGACGAGACAGGTGGAAAACTTTGTAACTTTATTAACTCTTTGGCCCCCTGAGGGAAATGAGAGAGGGAGGGACTTGGAGATCGATTACTGCCTGCCTGCATGGATGGATGGGTTATATTGTAGGTAGGGGAACAAGCATCACATACATACATACATTCATACAGGAAGCAAATCACATCACAAACTTCAGACCAATAGATAAACTGGCTAATTATTCCCACTGAGAGGGAGCTTGGGCCCTGGTTCTCCTTGTTGGTGCAATATTTTGGGATGCATCTGGACCTTCGTGGGAAAATTGGTAAAGAGGTGTTGAGGAGATGAGGTGCCTTTGCTTCGAGACAGATAAACAAACCAAACTTTACGGATATTATTATTTAGACTTTATCCCAGAGTCAGGAAGCATAACATAAGGCGTTCTAATGTAGGCTACCAAAAGAACACTATCCTCTTAACTAAAAGTCCTCCCACCGTGGATATATAAATGAGGGAGGAAAGCTAAGCCCATCCATGATTTATTACCGATATATCTTATGATGGTACAGCCACAATCAAATATCCACCGATACTTTCCTTCCATCATAGTAAATATTTTGGTAATAAAAAACAACACATATATGATTTTGCAGCACCATATAATAATAATTGAAGGGGTTGAGTTGACGTCGTAAGGTGTTGCCGAATGATTATATTTTGATATGATACTGATTTATTGGCACGATGGAAGGAAAGTGTCGGTGGATATTTGATTGTGGCTGTACGTACTACATGGATTTGCCTTTTACAGGAGATGCTACGGAGACAGGCAGGTTAGTTCACATGAGTAGACCAAGTTAAGACTCGGTTTTATCAGGCTTTTTTCTTCTAAATCTATCTCTGTTTTGCTGAAGCGTAAAGGGAGATTCTCTTGACGGTGAATTGGAAGGTCTCGAACGTAATGTAACCTAACTTAAGGGAGGATTATTCTCTTTTTGGTGAATTGGAAGGTCTCTGATTCCCCCAATCTACTATATACCATGAAACATATCCCCTATTAGTACCACTGAGGGCGTCTATTTCCTGGCATAGTTTGGAGGAATCAAAGACCTTCCAATTCACCAACAAGAGAATTATCCACCCTTAATTTAAGTTAGTTTATATTACGTTCGAGTTAGAATGGGCCAAAGCATGTCATTTGCACTTAATATGAATCGGGAAAATCTTCAATGAATTTCAACATCCTATTCCAGGCAACAGGACACCAGTACTTTTTGTTAATCTGGTCCTGTTTCCTGGCATACTTTGGAAGAATAATGGCTCTCCAATGTACGAAAGGTTTACCATACCTTAAAGTAATACGGGTCATCATTTCCCAGTACATGGCTTGTCGTGAGAGACTATAGACGTGGGGAGGTGGAGGAGGGAAAGAAACTGGTAGGGGGAAACGGGGAGAGAGAGGGAAGTTCAGGAGGGATGGATAATGGTGCCGGAAGGAAGGAAGGAAGGAAGCTGGTGATGGGAGGAAAGGAGGATAGGAAGGAGGGAGGGAACTGGTAGGGGAAAGGGGGTGAGAGGGAGGGAAGGATAATGGTGCCGGAAGGAAGGAAGGAAGGAAGGAAGCTGGTGATGGGAGGGAGAGAGGGAGGGAGGGGAAGTTGGGTAATAATCAGGACACCGCCCCAACTTTGGACACTTTGAGGGGAAATGAACCTTCGAAGGGCACCACGGGAGTCTCATTAAGGGGAGCACACGCACACGCACGCACACCCCTTCCTTCGCCAGGTATACGGGGTACTGCTCCCTCATTATTATTATTATATTCCTAGCAGCTCTTCCGGATAAAAATAATAAGGGCTAAAATTTTTCCCAAAAACGATATACATTACTCACACTTTCTTTATTCAGTCATACGCGCCATTTTCTGAGAAATAATAATGATAATAATAATAATAATAATAATAATAATAATAATAATAATAATAATAATAATGATAATGATAATGATAATGATAATGATAATGATAATGATAATGATAATGATAATGATAATAATAATAATAATAATAATAATAATAATAATAATAATACCCGGTAAAAATAATAATGACTTATAATTATTACTATTATTATTAAAATTATGATAATAACAACAACCACAAAAACTATAACAGTAACAGTAATGATAATAATAATAATGTACCGTAATATAAAGAGCCTGATTACCAAAATATTTTCCAAAACATTAAACTGAGAGAGGGAAGAGGACCCAAAACGTTTTGTACTGCAGTAACTTTTCCGTGTACCGGTTGTGGAATAAAAAGTTAATGTTAAAATAAAACTATATATATGTGTTGTGTCCGAAAGAATTGCATAACTTTGGGGTGATTCATGATGCCCCATAAAAATGATGAATGAATGGGGGGGGGGGGAAGGGAGGGAGGGAGAGAAGGGGTTGTGTGTGTGTGTGTGTGGAGGGGGTTGGGTGTGTGTGTGGAGGGGTGAGGGGGGGGGGAGTGTTTTGGGTATGGAGGGAGAGAAGGGGGTTGTGTGTGTGTGTGTGTGTGTGTGTGTAGAGGGGGTTGGGTGTGTGTGTGGAGGGGTGAGGGGGGGGGGGTGAGTGTTTTGGGTATGGAGGGAGGGAAGGGGTTGTGTGTGTGTGGAGGGGGGGGGATGTTGTGGGTGTGTGGAGAGATGGGTGTTGTGGGTGTGGAGGGGGGAGTGTTGTGGGTGTGTGTGTGGAGGGGGTTGGGTGTGGAAGGGTGTGTGTGGGGGGGGGGGTTGTATGTGTGTGCGTGTGGAGGGGTGTGTGTGTGTATGTGTGGAGGGTGTGTGTGTGTGTGTGTGTGTGTTGGGGAGAGTTGGTTGGCCTGAACGAACGGCTCACGAAATAGGAGGAACGGCAGTATATAGAACGAGAGGAAAGAACGGCTTAATTAATGTCAAACAAGACACACGGACGGGAAAGGATGAACGGGATGATGGTTAAACGGTATGAATAACTGGGTAAACAGGAAGAACGGGACGTATATGGAATGAACGGTGTGTGAAAATAGTAGACAACGGGTAAACAGATTGAACGGCAAGCAAACAAAACGAACGGAATGTAAACAAGAGGAACGGTAAGCAAAACAGATCGAAATACAAGCAAAACAGATCGAACTACAAGCAAAACTGATCTAACTACAAGCAAAACAGATCGAACTACAAGCAAAACAAATCGAAATACAAGCAAAACAGATCGAAATACAAGCAAAACTGACCGAACTACAAGCAAAACTGATCGAAATACAAGCAGAACTGAACGAACTACAAGCAAAACTGATCGAAATACAAGCAAACAGATTGAACGGTAGGTAAATAAAACGAACGGCAAGCAAACAGGACAGAATGCATGCAAACAGAATTGATGAATGACGGACTAATAAAGCAAACGACAAGCAAACAAAACGATTAAATGTATCTCAAGTACACAAAAAATCAGCAACAAAAAATTTCAACTGGGATGTGTTTGTTTGTGTGTGTGTTGTCTGTGTGTGGGTGTGTGTGTGTGGGTGTTGTGTGTGTGTGTGTGTGTGTGTGTGTGTGTGTGTGTGTGTGTGTGTGTGTGTGTGTGTGTGTGTGTGTGTGTGTGTGTGTGTGTGTGTGTGTTTTTTTTTTTTTTTTTGCTAGAGTGTGTGTGCGTTTTTTTTTTTTTTTTTGCTTGAATGTGTGTATGTTTTATTTGCTTGAATGTGTGTGTGCATGTTTAATTGCTTGAATATGTGTGTGTATGTTTATTTACTTGAGTGTGTGCGTGTATATATATTTTTTTTTGGCTGGTGTGTGTGAATGTATGTGTTGCTTGGCTTAGATTGGAGGCACCAGCAGCAGCAGCAGCAACAACAACCCTCTATCTAATCTGACCACTAGAGACTACATACTCCCTAATATTACATACTCCCTTATAATTATTATCCTAGTGTCACTGTGTCGTATTTATCATTCCACCTCTTGTCTTTAGCTTGTGGTCGGTCCCCTTCAGCTTGTCTGATAGGTAGATAGATAGGTAGGTGAGTAGATGGATAAATAGATAGATAGGTGAGTAGATGGATAGGTAGATAGATAGGTAGGTGAGTAGATGGATAGATAGATAGATAGGTGAGTAGATAGATAGGTAGATAGATAGTCTCAGTCTCAAACATTTATTTCATAAAAAGTTATACAATATACTTTTTACATATAATTATAAATACATTGCTCTAAAATTTGTTCTCTACCTCATAGTTGGTTCAGTATTTTGTACATAATTAATCCTAGATTTGATTGCTTCAATGTCATTTTCTATCAGACTAGATACATTATACACCAACATCAAAATATTCATCACTTCAGCATTCATATAGGAATAGCTGGAAAAATAAAACAAGCTTTTCTCCATAAACATACAAGGCCGCTTCATGACTCTATGGGCAAAAGAAACTTTTTGCCAGTTAATAGAATGACTAAACGTCATTAATCCAGCTATCTCACATGCAAGATAATTACTTTCCCAGAATTTTCACCTAATAATTTTCTTAATTGCCTTATGATATCCAACTGCAAATTGCTTAATAGGTAAACAACATTTTTTATTCTGAAACCATAATTCAGCACCGTAAAAACTTAAACAGTAGCTCTGCAACAATTTTATGAATACATCCTTAGATACATTAGAAAATTTTCTTAAAATGCAATTGAATTCTTTATAAAATTTGTTTCTACACCTAATTACATCCTTACCATTTCCCAAACTATCATCAATCATAAAACCTAAATACTTATGTTCCATCACTGATTCTAATTCTCTGTTATAGAGCATGAACTTAGGCTTAAATTCATTATTAGATTTTTGTCTAAAAACCATGCAGACAGACTTACTTAAATTAATCTCTTAAGTCAAGATGACTAGCTTCTTTTTGTAAAATATCCAATAACAGCTGTAATGCTGAGGCTGATGGAGCAAGTATCACAATGTCATCCGCATATGCTATGACATTGCTTTTAAGAATTCCATACTGACAGCCAACTTTGCTCATTACCAAATTATCAATCAGATCATTAATATATAGATTAAATAGAAGGGGAGATAATACTCCACCTTGCCTTACTCCATTCTTAATTAACCAAGAATCAGACACAGCATTTTTATGTTTCACTACAACAGCCTGATGTCTGTACCAATAAAATATGATATTGACATAAAAGGTAGGCATACCTAATTTTATAAGCTTATCAATAAGTTTAAAATTATTAACTTTATCAAAGGCTTTTTTTAAATCAATAAAAGAAGTATATACATTAGAACCTAAGTCATTACATCGTAAAATAGTTTCCTTTAAAATCAAACATGCTGTTGAAGTTGAATAATTCGCCCTGAAGCCATGCTGTCTATCATTAAAATGCATAAAATGTTCCAGCTTAAACTTCAAACAATATTTAAATAACTTCATGAAAACCGATGAAGAAATAATGGGTCTATAATTCTCAATGGAGGACTGATCCTTGAGCTTATCCTTTATCAAGGGTAAAACAACACCATAAGTCATATCAGACGGCAGATAACCATGAACAATGAAAGATGAAAACAATTTCGCAATTAGAAGTAGCATCTCTTCAGGACAATATTTTAAATTATTCGAGTGGATCCCGTCAGGACCAATGACAACATTTAGATCCGAAACTGCCTTCGCCACATCATGGATATTCACTGTACCAATAATCTTACCTGGTCTTATATCATTGTTTAATAAATCAAGATCTACATCATCTGAACCCTGACATTGTCTATCATCAAAAGTCTTTCTGAATTTATCTGAAAATTTTTCAGCAATGTTTTTTTAATTACTCTCGTTATCAATTTTAACACCAACATAGCCTCTATTATTTTTTCTGTTTCTAATTTCCTTTCAAAAAATCTTATATTTCTTATTATACAAAGATTCAGCTAATTTATCATTCCTAATTTGCTCTTCATTACTCTTAATATATCTCAAGGCCTTCTTAAATTCTCTCCTTTTATCTTTCATTTCTTCTATGATGTTGCCATTCACTGGTCGACCCAATTCCTTCCATTTAAAAAAGCTTTCTCTAGCTGATTTATATAACTGTTTAACATTATCATTCCAACCTGGTTTTACATATTTTCTACTATTATTTTTAATTGCATATTTCATGGAACAGTCTTTAAGCACACACGTAATTTTATTATAAATCATATCTAATTCATTAAGATGTTGCGTATCTTTGCACCTATATCTGGAACAATCCAAACAGTCAGCATTTATAAACTGCATCCTATCTATGCTTTCCCTCACTTCGTTCATGTAAACATTTTTAATTTCAACATCTGAAAATAATGACCAGTTAACAAACTGGGAATAACATTCACTCTCTGGCAAAGCATTGTACTTCATTACATTCACATTCATTTTAAAAACAAGTGGGAAGTGATCAAATAGTGCAAGATCATAACGTATATTAATATCATGAATATTATGTTTCATTGTATCAGACACAATAACATGGTCTAACCAACTGACTGTGTTTTTAGCGGGACATAAGTAACTGAATGTATCAACTGGTAAAATGTCATCAGCAAGAGTTAAACTATTTCTTCTCATAAATACAAAGAGATCATCCCAAAACCTACCTTTCTTAAAATTCGCATTAAAATCACCTGCAATGATAACATTATGTATATTTTGTTCATCAAGAAGGTTTTCAAGCGTTGCCAGAGATTGACGAAATTCATCTAGCGAGTCATCATTTTGCTTGTCACATGGCAAATATACAGTTATGAGTAAATATTTCACTTCAGCAGATGATAGAACTATTCCCACAATTCTGTCATTACAAATAATAACAGGACTGATCACATCACTCATCGTTTTCTTCCACATGATACCAACACCTTTCGACGGTCGACCCTCTAAAATACCTTCATTTGATTTATCTTCCACACAATCAACGCTATCATATGATTCATTGATTGTTTGTATAAAAAGAATATCTTCTTTTAAAAGCATTAGTTCCTGTAATAACACCACATCATGCTCTTCAGTTAGTAATTTCACTGTTTCCTTATTATTCCTAACAGAATTACAGTTATATGAGACAATGTTAATCATTCTGATGTTTTATTCTTTGGCTTAGGTACATAAAATTTCCTCACATTAACACTCTCTGGCCAGCAATCAGGTTGGAGTAACCTTTCCCTATCATTCATATCTACAGTTAATTTAAAAGATTTCCAGTCTCTGTTTGCGTACTGAGATACTAACTCAGAACAATCAATCACTTTAATTTGTAAATCATCCTGCACGTACTGCATAACGTCCTCAACGTCACTTTGGAGATCTACATTTCCAATATAAATATCAGCCGTCCTAGCAGAACCTTTGAACCTTGAGTTGTGAACCGATTTAGTACCCCGCACACTACCTGGTCGACGTCCCTTCTGCTGCCCTTCCCGGTCACCACCCCGTTTTCTGTCTTCAGGGGAGGCTTTAGAAAATCGCTTGTTCTTTCTATTTACTTGGGTAAATCCATCTTCATCAGTTACAGGAGTATTGTTCACTTTTCTCGTTTTACCTCCTGCAGTATCCCCAGATCTTGTCGCCTTATTAAAACCCAGTTGTTGCTTAGGTCGAACTGAAGGTCCGTTTGATGCTTCAATGCGCTCAGCTCCAGCTTGATCATCCACAGCTCCTCCAGTTATCCTACTAGCTTCACTGGTCTGGGTCTCGTGAAGCACAACAACCGCTTCTTGAGTCACCTCACTGTAGGTCTGTATTCTCAGGGGAGACTCAGCTCTTTCATTTTCACACCAGCCCACATTCTCAGATCCATCAACAGTACTAACTTGAGAAAGCCGAGGCGCCGATGGCGATCCAGTATTGTTCAGAAAATGATACACCTCCATTTCAAAAGCATGAGGGTTTGTCGAACCATCGTTGCCATTCCAGTTACCGCTTTGCTCCACAATTTTTTCTATATTATCCTAAATAACACTGTCTCTTCTCCCTGATTCGAACATTTGCTTTTGCTTAAATTGCTTGAGAAGCCCCTTGATCTCCAACAGTTCTTCCTTCATGAAATATTGGTTTTCTAACATGCCAATGTTACTTCGTCTAGCATCTTTTAAATCTTTAATTTCACTCTTTAGTTCCTTCACTTCATCCATTAGATTGCCAATAACACCACCAATAATATCATACCCATATACAGGAGGAAAGCCATCATAATTTTCTGTCACAAATCTTGGAAGACTAATCGCCTCATCATCACATTTTTTTAACAAGTCCACAATATCTGCACAGTTCTCCCTGTTCTTATTTTCTGACCTCCTCCATACTAGTTTCACATTAACAATACCAAACAGTAATTCCTTGGCTGCTTTAATTTGGGACTCCTCATAAAATACCACACTAGTATTCACTATGTCATTTTTGCACTTAGATTGTCGTGCCGACGCAATATAAGCCAGCACAGAGTTTTCTTTGTAATCACTTTCATCCATTTCCTTACTATTTTTTTCACTAGAAAATATAAGTCAGGAAGCAACTGCGCTGAAACACTTACTAGACAGCACCACCGGCATGTTTACTTGTGACGTCACTGTCTGTCTTGAAAGCTCACTGCTCACATATATCACTAATATTATCACTTCCGTTGTTGGTATCATAAATCTTTACAGTTCTCCGGAGTCACATGCAGTTCACGCACATCCCAGGCAACTTACGTCAACCTCCGATGATGATAAACACCATAAAAATCCATTTATGCGAGAGCAATCCACATTGGCTGGTGGCTGGCTGGCTGGCTAGGTGAGTAGGTGAGTAGATGGATAGATAGATAGATAGGTGAGTAGATAGATAGGTAGATAGATAGGTAGGTGAGTAGATAGATAGATAGATAGATAGGTAGGTGAGTAGATAGATAGATAGATAGGTGAGTAGATAGATAGGTAGATAGATTGGTAGGTGAGTAGATAGATAGGTAGATAGATAGATAGATAGATAGATAGACAGAATTATAGATTGATGGATAAAGGGGTGGATGGATAGATAGATAGATAGATAGATAGATAGGTGAGTAGATAGATAGATAGATAGATAGATAGATAGGTGAGTAGATGTATGGATAGATAGATAGATAGATGAGTAGATGGATAGATAGATAGATAGATGAGTAGATGGATAGATAGATAGATAGACAGAATGATAGATTGATGGATAAAGGGGTGGATGGATAGACAGATATATAGATAGAATCATCTCCTATATGTATGAAATGAAGGTCAACTAAATCCAACAAACCATGCTACGAAACAGACCCTCTACTCATATAACGAGGTACTAAATCTGTCTGGGTCCCTAGGCACACCACAAAAGGAGTTAGTAGCAATCTACAACACCTTCATCATCCCCAAGCTGACGTACGCCTCCCCCGCCTGGTCTTCATCCATCAACCAAACACAGAGGCAGCAGCTGGAGAGGGTACAAAAGAGGGCATGTCGAGTCATTCTGGGAACGGCATACTACACTTACCAACAAGCCCTGGATACCCTCAGATTACCACCTCTTGTCACCAGACACCAGCAGCTCCTCTGGGACTTTAGCAAACAGTTGCTAATCCACCCACGCCATAGAGACCTCCTCCCACCCACCATTCCCAAACCCCGCCACGTCCGTCACTATAACTTACTTAAACCCATCAGAGCTAGGACAGATAGATATAAAAATAGCCCAATCCCCACAATAGTCTCCTTGATAAACCAAAGGCACATTTAAATTTAAATATATGTACTATATATAATATATGTCCATGTGTGAGTGAATATGCGTGATTGTAAATTGTGTACGTCTGTGTGTGAATGAATATTATGTGTGTATGTGTGAGAATGTATTTGTGTATGTATGTTCATTCATCTATATGTACCTACAAGTATCACCCATTTCCATTACCATTTTATAATGTATATTTTCAGCCCTTGGCTGCATGTATCAAATAAACCTATTATTATTATTATTATTATTATTATATAGTTTGAGGGGATCAGCTGTAGCCTTCCAGTTCTAACCAGCTCAGCAGACAGACGACCTCCTTTTGATGAATGACTGCCGTGTAGTTGACAGGCAGGGATTTATCTCAATTAATGAACCTCTTACACACACACACACACACAGACAGAGAGAGAGAGAGAGGGATCAGTTTGTCAGTCACGTAACCGGCTATTTTGGTGGTGATGTGTTTAGTGTGGTATTGGGCTAGGTAAGTAGATAGATAGATAGATAGACTGATGAATAGATATGTAGATGATGGATAGATAGATAGATAGATAGATAGGTTGGTAAATAGATGGATGATAGATAGATAAATAGGTGAGTAGCTAGATAGATAGATAGATAGATTGGTGAATAGATGGCTAGATAGATAGGTGAGCAGATGGATGATAGATAGATAAATTGGTGAATAGATGGATAGATGGATAGATAGATTGGTGAGTCGATGGATGATAGATAGATAGGTAGGTGAGTAGATGGATAGATAGATAGATAGATAGATAGACAGAATGATATATTGATGGATAAAGAGGTGGATGAATAGATAGATAGATAGATAGATAGATAAATAGATTGGTGAGTAGATGGATAGATAGATAGATAGATAGATAGATAGACAGAATGATAGATTGATGGATAAAGGTGTGGATAGATAGATAGATAGATTGACAGACAGAGACAGACAGACAGGTAAAAAAAAAAACACACACAGACAGATAGATAAGTAAGCTACTGCATGGTACGTATCCTTTTTAATTACATCTGCATATTATATTATTATTGTGTGTTATCCTATGTTCCTGCCTGCCTGACTCAAGTTGTCGCTCAGTACAGTATAAAATCAACTAAACTTCAGTAATCGTGAGCGGGCGAGCGATATTCCACAGCGCAAGAAGTGAAACAGTCCAATAATAATATAATGTAATGAATGTCACTGCTATAACCCTTACTAACCTCGTCTGACCCACATGTGCTCTCCTCTCACGGCACTAAGAGAGAGAGAAAGTAAATGCAGTTGTTTTATTGTATATTATTATTGTAGGTGAGTTTCTGAAGGCTAATCACCACCCATTCTTCCAAACACTTACACAAATTATTGGAGATAGCATCATTATTATTATTATTAATTAAAAGGTGTTTAAGGGAAATTTATCTATGTATTTATATTTATGAGTTTCATTTTATCCTTTATTATTATTATTATTATTATTATTTTTTTTTTTTTTTTTTTTTGGGGGGGGGAGGGTGATCAGTATCTTTTATTTTTCTGGTCACTAAAGAAGAACCAACCAACCAACCAACCAACCAACCAATAGAAAACCCTTGGCACTCAACTCACTCGCTCACTCACCCACACACTCACTCACTCACTCACTCACTCACTCACTCACTCGCTCACTCACCCACACACTCACTCGCTCATTCACTCGCTCACTCACCCACACACTCACTGCTGTACCATCTTAGTTCTATTGCCACCCACCTAACATTTATAGCCAGTCATTCCCAGAGCAGTATAGCCACTCGTCTCACTCTCTTATAGGTCTTATTGCCACTCAGTGAAAGGTACCACCAACGCCTCGCCAGCCTCTCTCAGTTATGACCTCCCAGTGTCAGTAATTTACCGCTATGGCCTTCCCAAGTGACGTGACGTGAGGAGCCTTAAGGGGGAAAGTTTGTGTTGGTAAATCTGGAGCAACTGATTCTTCCAAACTATTCCAAGCAACAGGATACTATTATTTTTCTTCATCTGGGTCTGTTTCCTGGCATACTTTGGAGGAATCAAGGCACTCCAATGTAACAAAAGTGAATTACCCACTTAATGTAGGTGTTCCAGCAGATAATTGTCGTAGATATGTTTGTATATTATATTTCTCCTCCTTACGTCGTACTTGTTCCCAGATCGTTCTCTCATAGATGTTGTTTCTATATGATTATTCCTCCTTCCCTCGTAGATGTTTTTCAGATCATTATCATTCCTTGTAAATCTCTGTATGTATTTCTCCTTCCCTCGTATTCGTGTTTGTATGATATATTATTTTTTTCTCCTTCCCTCATTGCTCGTAAATCTGTGTATATATTAGTAACTCCTTTCCATGTATTGATGTTCGTATATATTCCTCCTTCCCCCATAGATGTTTTCAGATCATTCTCTTTCCTCGTAAATCTGTGTATATATTTTCCTTCCCTCGTATACTGATATTTGTATGTGTTGTATTCCTCATTCCCTCCTAGATGTTTACAGATATTAATGTGGGTGACAAATGCCTGGCTTCTTGATACCAGATTCATAATTGGATGTGATTATATTTTATTTCAACTACTAACCAATATTCATCCATAAAATTTGTATGATAAAAAAAAATATACGGTATAATCTGTTTGCCATTATCTACGTGACCCTATTCATTCATATATTGCGTCCGTCTAAAAAATTCTTGACGTGTTTATTGTACTGCAGATTCAGTCCCCCAGGCCATTCTCATCAATAAATCATCTTTCCTCTCCCTTCCGTCTGAATTAGTTGGCCTATATTTTTGGGGGGGTAACCTCGGTGGGTCCTTCCTTCTTTTCAGTCATTATGAATTGCTGCTCTCCTCGCCTCTCATCTCTCCAAAATCTCTCCAGACTTTAATTAAGAGAGAAGTAGGATTCGGTGTTGATAAATCTGGAGCAACTGAATTTTACAAGATAACCCAATCAACAGCCCACCATTAGTTTTGTTATTATCCCTTCTCCTAAATGCCGTTCTCTTTATTCTGTCTGTCTGTGTGTGTGTGTGTGTGTGTGTGTGTGTGTGTGTGTGTGTGTGTGTGTGTGTGTGTGTGTGTGTGTGTGTGTGTGTGTGTGTGTGTGTGTGTGTGTGTGTGTGTGTGTGTGTGTGTATGTGTGCCTGTTTCTGTGTCTGTATGTGTGTGTAAGTGTGTGTGTGTGTGTGTGTGTGTGTGTGTCTGTGTCTGTCTCGCCAACTAGCCCCTCTCCTCTCCCTTCCTTTACTGCCTTGTTGCCATTCACATTAACTTCCTCACCTTTGACCTCTCGTGTTCTCCCCTCATTTAGATCGAGCCTACTATACCTCTCTCATTTTCTCCTTGCCTCTTGCCTTCTCCTCTCTTTTATATCAATGTTCCTTACTCCACCTTCTCATCATTATCATTATCATCATCTTTTTCCTCTCATCTTCTTCGTCTTCTTCCTCTTCTCTTTTATCTCAATGTTCCTTACTCCACCTTCTCATCATTATCATTATCATCATCTTTTTCCTCTCATCTTCTTCGTCTTCTTCCTCTTCTCTTTTATCTCAATTTTCCTTACTCCACCTTCTCATTATCATTATCTTTTCCTCTCTTTCCTTATCTTCATTTTGCCTCCTCTTACCTTCTCCTCTCTTTTATCACAATCTTCCTAACTCCACCTTCTCATCATCATTATCATCATTTTCTTCTTTTTCCTCTCTTTCCTTATCTTCTTTTTGCCTCTTGCCTTCTCCTCTGTTTTATCTCAATCTTCCTTACTCTTCATCTATACCCAATTCCCCCCCCCCCTCCCATTTCCCCTCACCTCTTTTCATTCTGTCAGGATTCTTCTCTCCTTCACTTCTTCTTCATATTTCTTTTATCTATTGTAAGTGGTCGATTTTCTTTGACTCTTATTGCACAGATATTATTAACTATTTGTGTATGATTTTATTATTTATGAATATTTTATTTATATATTTCTACTTTTTCTTTTTTTCCTTTTTTTTCAATATGCTAGCAACTATCATCATCTTTTTTTTTTCAACAATATCCTTCTTACGTTTTCTTCTTTCTTGTTTATCCTTTTTTCATTGTCACTCGCTACACTCCTACTGCCAATCATCTCTCACTTCCTTCTTCCTCCTTCCTCTTCTCCCTCTTTCTCCCCTTCTCCTTCCTCCCTCCTCCTTCTCCACTCTTTCTCCCTCTTTCTCCACCCTTCCTCCTCTCCCCTCCTCCTCCCCTCTCATTCTCCCTCCTTCTCCCCTTCTCTTTCCCCCCTCCTCCTCCTCCATCTTTCTCCCTCCTCCTCCTCCCTCCCTCTTTCTACCCCCTCTCCTCCCCTCCTCCTCCTTCTCCCTTCATCATCACATTCCCACCACCTTCCTTCCTCGTTGCATTCTTTTTCGACTCTCCTGATCTCCCAACTTTCATCCTCTTATTCCTGTTCTCCGTCTTCTTTGCTTTCTCCTTCCTCGATCCTCCTCCTCCTCTTCCTTTCTTCCATGATCAAAATCGCTTCTCTTCCACTCTTCTGTACTCCTTATTCATCGACCCTTTGCTGTATCTCCGTCTTTATCACCACAATCCTACCCACTTGCTTTTATTCCTCTCTGCATCTTCTCTCCTTCTTCTTCCTCCCCTATAGTTCATCATTTTTTTCCCACTCCCCATCTTATTCATTTCCTACACACTCCACATTCTCCATTTTCATCTCTACCTTCCTCCTTGTCTTCGTTGTCCTTCTCTCCTTCATATCACTGCTTCCTTCTATCTCCCTGCCCTGCCCTGCCCTGCCCTGCCCTGCCCTGACCACAAGAGCGTCGGAAGGGTCCACATGATAGTAGGAGTAATTATCCCTGGTTTGAGAGGCTGGCAGAAATGGCAGTAATGGCTGAAACCTTTCTCCACGGTCCGAGGGTGTGTGTGTGTGTGTGTGTGTGTGTGTGTGTGTGTGTGAATGTGTGTGTGTGTGTGTGTGTGAATGTGTGTGTGTGTGTGTGTGTGAATGTGTGTGTGTGTGTGTGTGTGAATGTGTGTGTGTGTGTGTGTGTGTGTGTGTGTGTGTGTGGGAGGAAGGTAGAATACAGTGAAAAATATAACTTCGCGAGGGAAATGTAATGAAAATACATTGAATAGAATTAGTACATATATATAATTTTATTATATATATATATATATATATATATATATATATATATATATATATATATATATATATATATATATATATATATATATATATATATATATATATATATATATATATTAGATAGATAGATAGATAGATAGATAAATAACGATGATATGAAAGGGAGTAGAAGATCTAAAGCTGTGTATATATCAAGACAGAAAATAATGATACTAAGACTGAAAGGCATGTAGGCTACAAAGGGATAAATCTCTTAACAGCATCCTTCCCAACATCCCTTACATTCCTTGACAGCATTCCGTACATTCCTTGACAGCATTCCTTACATACCATCTCACCGACTCCCTCCTCCTCTCAGATTCCCTCTCAGCCTCCTCCCTCTATCCACACAAGTAGCCTACACGGACATACCAACAATATGGCCATAGTAAACGAGGAGGCAGGATAAGAGGAATAGTATAAATTGCATGTGTCCGAGGCTGTACATACAACTCCTCTCAGAATTTCACTCACAGTTGGTTGGTTTGGTTATATGGAGACCTCATTGTAACCCTTTCTCGTGTAAGCTGGTTGTCATTTTGTCCAGCCTAATGACTTACGTTCTGAATTAGGCAACCTTGTTTTAGCTTCTCTTTGTATGTGTAGATGGAAGACTCAACTTGGTAACCAGTATAATAATGTAGAGAGGAAAGGGGGTCGTCTCTCCTCATTCATCACCTAGTGTTTATATGGATTTTCTGACTGGAATTGTGTAGTTACGTAAGCCAGTCATTATCACCACACATTTTAACACTGCACCCAAACCAAACGAGGTGAAACAGATCAACCACACGATACAAAATAATGTTTATGAGGTTTTAATATATATATATTTTTTTTTTTTTTTTTTGCACTATTTTGAATTCTCTAAACTCGAAAGGAACTCCTGTCAGTAGCTATCCATACTGTGAAAAGACAAGGCAGGTCTAGAATGACAGTGGATGGATATAGGGACAGACAGGGATATAGAGACGCGTCCTGCAGCCCATTCATCACCAGCTTAGAGCACCCCTTGGCTATCCCCGTCCCCCGTCCCCCGTCCCCCGTCCCCTTCCCTGTCCCCCTTGTCCTATCGCCTCTTCCCTCTCTGTGTTCCTCTTTCGCCCCCTCCCCCTTCCTCCATTGGTCCCTCCCCATTTTCCCTTTCTCTTTCAGCCTCTTCCCTTTCCTCTGTTCCTCTTTCAGCCTCTTCCCTTTCCTCTGTTCCTCTTTCGGCCCCTCCCCTTTTCTCTTTATCCCTTCCTCCATCAGTCCCTCCCCCTTTTCCCTTCCTCTTTCAGCCTCTTCTCTTTCCTCTGTTCCTCTTTCGGCCCCTCCCTCTTGCTCTTTTTCCCTTCCTCCATCGGTGCCAACAACCCTTCATCCCCCTCTAAAACTGCCCATTTCCCCTTCCGCCAGCACCTCCGTTCTTCGTCATGGTGGTCGGTCGCTGTGGCCCCGTCTAGAGTCAGTCCTTTACTACCGCACCCATCCCCACACACCCATCCCAAAGGTCCATTACTGAGGGTCTGAAACTCGCGGTGTCGTACGTTCCCGTTGACAAGTTTATGCGTCTGATTCTCCCCCGCGCTGGGCTGACAAATGTTGTCATTAGTGCCACTCCCAGGACTTGTGGCGGCCCGACCCTAAAGGTGAGGTGTGAGGCCCCGCAGAGAGGTAGGTGGTGATGGAAGTGTGATGGTCGCCAGGGAATTAGTGGTGAGGAAGGCTGCCTGGGTCGGTGGTGAGAAGGTGGGAGTGAGTGATCAGTGGGGGTGGGAGGGACTGAGGAGGGTAGACGAGGATGGTTGGACTGGTGAGAAGGAGGGAGTGAGTTAGTGGAGGGTGGAGAGAATAGAGTGGAGGGACAGAAGAGGAAGGCTGGCTAGGTGATGATGAGAAGGAGTGAGAGGAGGGAGTGAGGTAGGGTTAGATACTGAGGGGGAAGGGTGGGGGGCAGAATGGGTGCAAGGAAGGTTAAAGGGAATGGCATAGAAGAGTAATAGATGAAATATAAAGGAGGGAGTGAATGGGCGTTTGTGAAGGAGGGTAGATAAAAGGGAAGAAGAGAGAGGAAAGGGGGGCAACGTAAAGGGAGGGAGGAAGGGAGGATAAAATGAAAGGGAGCATGGCAAGAAAGAGTGATAAAGAAGGAGAATGAGTGCATGGAATGAGAAGCTGTGATAAAAAGAGGGGGAGAGATGAAAGAGAGGATGGGTGGGGGAGAGCGGGTAAGTGAGCGAGGAGAATGGATGAAGAGGAGAATGTGAGTGAGTGAAGATGGGAGGAAGAAAGCGAAGAGATGGAAGGAGAGGACATGGATGTGAGGAAAGTTGGGAGAAGGAAGAGGGAGATGAGATGTGACTAAAAGGAAGGAAGGAAGGTAAAGGAAGGCACTCTAGGAAGTAAGTGATGCTGTGAAGGAAGAGAAGATGAAAGCTATTGTGATGATATGAAGGGAGACGATTAGCGATGAATTACAACCGGAGGCGGAGAGAGAGAGAGAGAGAGAGAGAGAGAGAGAGAGAGAGAGAGAGAGAGAGAGAGAGAGAGTGAGAGAGAGAGAGTGAGTGGGTGGAGAGGCAGCACGGGGGTTAACAGAAAGAGAGAGGTGGGTTGTTGAGATAATGGAAGTGATACCACCATCGGGAAATCAAATGGGAAGGAAGGAAGGGAAGGAGGGAGGCAGTGAGTACCGTACATAGATTACAAGTACATTACAGTCTGGTTTAAACGACTATAGATAACTTTGTTGGTCCCTGCCTGTTGATGATGCATTCTGGCACAGTGAGGATGAATAATACATGAGTCTGTTGTCACCTTTCACCTTATTACTCACTCTTTTAAAAATATCCTCCACTCACGCACACTTCATACTCTATCCTTTCAATCCTACCTCAAACTCACTCCCTAATCTAACTCCTTCCTACCTTTCCTTAGCATTCCTTTGTAACTCCCCCATCCCATTAACCACCTCTCCGAACGAAAAAGTACAGCAGTGTTACACAAGAGGCTTACATACAACAAGAGCGATAAAAAGGCATCCACAAAAACAACAACATGAGGGAATAAATTGTAACCTTTTAAATTCATCTGTACTTTGATCTTCTGCCAGATAACATACATGCTACAGAGTATAGGCCTTTTAACCCAAAGAGGTTTTCTGTAATCTAAACTACAGATCTACTTCGAGAGACCTATGATGATGATGTGGGGGTCAAAATGGAGGCTGATGATTCCTCCAGACAGTGCCACACTAACGGCATCAATAGTGAGGGAGCCCGTTTCGTGGTATGGTTAGGAGGAATCAGCAGGTGCCTCCATATAGCAAGGTGTGTGTGTGTGTGTAAAGGAGTGAAGATTTGATTGATATAGCTTAGGTAAGGTAGGTAGGTTGGTTGATGGAGAAGGCTGTATGGTGGTGAAGGAAGGCTGGGGATGAAAGGAAAAGAGGAAGGAGGGAGGGAGGAAGGAAGGCTGGTACAGAATGGTGAAAGGAGAGAAAGAGGAAAAAGGGGGAGAAAGTAAAAGAGGAAAATAAGAAAAAGGGAATGAGAGAGATAGAGGGGATCTGGTGTAGAGAGAAATGAAAGTACTGTAGAAAAAGAGGTGAAAGGGAGATAGGCAAAGAGGAAGAAGGGAAATAAAGGAGAGAGAAAATGGGAGGGAGAGAGGGAGGAAGACAGAGAAATGAAAGTAGAGACAGAGGAGAAAGGGAGATAGGCAAAGAGGAAGAAGGGATATAAAGGAGAGAGAAAGGGGGAGGGGGGTTAGTACTAATATAGAAAAAATAATGTAGAAAAAGAGGAAATAGGGAGAGAAGAAAGGGGAAAAAGGGAAATAAGGGAGAAAAGAAAAGAGGAAAAAGGGAAATAAGGGAGAAAAGAAAAGAGGAAAAAGGGAAATAATGGAGAGAAGAAAGAGGAAAAAGGGAAATAAGGGAGAGAAGAGAGAGGAAAAAGGGAAATAAGGGAGAAAAGAAAAGAGGAAAAAGGGAAATAAGGGAGAGAAGAAAGAGGAAAAAGGAAAATAAGGGGGAAAAGAAAAGAGGAAAAAGGGAAATACGGGAGAAAAGAAAAGAGGAAAAAGGGAAATAAGGGAGAAAAGAAAAGAGGAAAAAGGGAAATAAGGGAGAGAAGAAAGAGGAAAAAGGGAAATAATGGAGAGAAGAAAAGAGGAAAAAGGAAAATAAGGGAGAAAAGAAAAGAGGAAAAAGGGAAATAAGGGAGAGAAGAAAGAGGAAAAAGGGAAATAAGGGAGAGAGGAAGGAAGAGGGAGGGAGGTTGGTATGGTGTATGGATCTGGAGACATGCTGGTCGAAGAGTGAAAGGGCTCAGTGTGGAACAGAAATATCACAGGGAGAGACTCTGTGATGAAAGAATGAAAAGAGGTACAGGTGTGTTTGTGTATGTATTTAGAGAGAGAGAGAGACTGTGTGTGTGTGTTCATCAATACGTGTGTGTCGTCTAAGTAAGTTAATATGTGTGCTGAGTGTGTGATTGCGTGCGTGTGTGTGGGTGTGTGTGTGTGTGTTGGTGGGGAGTGGGGAAGAGAGAAGAGCATCGTAGGAAGGAAGGAAGGAAGGAAGGCAGACAGGGTGACGAAAGTAGTATACATAGATGATGTCCTCTCTTTACTTAAGGAGACATGCAACGGGAAGGGAGAGGAAGGGGAAGGAGTGAAAGTGATTGAGAAGAAGGGCGAAGGAAGGTGATGAAAGGCGAGTCGTTGTTGGTTGGAAGGAAGCAGAATGGGAGTGAGGAGGAAAGTTGGGGAGAGGGAGCGTGATGAAGTTGATGGGAGTTAAGAGAGAGGAGGTTTGAGTTGGGATGGTGTGTTGAAAGTGATGAAAGAGGGAGGTGAAGGGTGATGAAAGAGAGAGAGAGAGAGCGAAAGGAAGGGGGTGGAAGTTGAAGGTGATAGAAGAGAGAGGGAGAGAGGGGAAGACAGAGGGGGAGGGGGGCAGAAAAGAAAGCGAAAATTAGGGGGAAAGTGAAGGTGATAGAAGAGAAAGTGAAAGAAGAGGGGTGAGGGGTGAAGGTGATAGAAGATGTGAAGAAAGTGAGAGAAAGAGGGGGGGCTATAGTACTAATATAGAGAAATGAAAGTAGAGAAGGAGGAAAAAGGGCGAAAAGAAAAGAGGAGTAAGGGAAATAAGGGAGAAAATAAAAGAGGAAGAAGGGAAATAAGGGAGAAAAGAAAATAGGAAAAAGGGAAATAAGGGAGAAAAGAAAAGAGGAAGAAGGGAAATAAGGGAGAAAAGAAAAGAGGAAGAAGGGAAATAAGGGAGAAAAGAAAAGAGGAAGAAGGGAAGTAAGGGAGAAAAGAAAAGAGGAGTAAGGGAAATAAGGGAGAAAAGAAAAGAGGAAAAAGGGAAATAAGGGAGAAAAGAAAATAGGAAAAAGGGAAATAAGGGAGAAAAGAAAAGAGGAAGAAGGGAAGTAAGGGAGAAAAGAAAAGAGGAGTAAGGGAAATAAGGGAGAAAAGAAAAGAGGAAGAAGGGAAGTAAGGGAGAAAAGAAAAGAGGAAGAAGGGAAGTAAGGGAGAGAGAGAAAGAGGAGGGGCCAGTACTAATATAGAGAAATATCAATGGACTACAACTACAATGTATATTATATAACTAAAAAAAACTGAGTTGACCAAATGCCAAAGTTATGGATGAGAAAAGAAACCTTGGGATAAAAAAAAATGCATAAGGAATGGGTTATAATAATTTAAACTTAATAAGGGAGCAGTATCTTTTGTTTCATTAGAGTGCCTCGTGTCCTCCAAAGTATGCCAAGAAACAGGACCACATAAACACATGTAATGGTGTTCTGTTGCCTGGAATAGTTTGGAGGAATCAGTCACTCTAGATTTACCAACTAATATTATACTATCCCCTTAAGGTGGTATATAATTCTTTTTTGGTACATTGGAGTGCCTTGATTCCTCCAAAGTATGTCAGGAAACAGGACCAGATGAACAAAAAATAATGGTGTTCTGTTGCCTGGAATTTGTAGCTTGGAGGAATCAGTGGCTCTAGATTTACCAACTAGTATTATATTATCCCCTTAACCCAAACCAAAGGCGAAAGTTGTGGTGGATGAGGAAAGATAATGTGGGATTTATAAGGAATGGAGTGTGTCGGTGATAAAGCGATGGGGTGGGGATAAAACACGAGAGAGGGGGAAGAAAGGTCGTGAAGGAAACCCAATCATGACCAAGGATAATAAAAAGGTGATGGGGGAATATCCTGTGAGATGGGAAGAGAAGAGGCAGGCGAAGTGCAAGGATACAAAAAAAAAAAAACACACATAAACTGAAATCTTTAAGGTACAGCCTCAATCAAATATCCACCGACACTTTCCTTCTATCGTAGTAAATATCTTGGTAATAAACAACAACAACACGTGTATGATATTGCACCTCCTCATAATACTAATAATTGAGGGAGTTGAGTTGACATAAGGTGTTGTATGATTATATATTGATATGATACTGATTTATTTGCACGATGGAAGGAAGGTGTCGGTGGTTATTTGATTGTGGCTGTACGTAAGGAAAAAATGAGAAAGGTGGAAAATGAAGAAGGGGGAGCGTAAGACTAAATAAATAACAAGAGGTGAGAGATTGAAAAAGAGGAGGAATGGTGATGAATGTGAAATAGAGAAAAGACAAAGCCATTACAAACGAAAAGATGCAGAGAAATTAAAGAAATGGGGAAATATTAATATATTTAGGAAAAAAGAAGGATAGAAAAAGGAGAGATTAATAATGAAGGAAGAGGAGAGACAGACTAATAGAAGATGGAAAGAATTAAGCAAAGAACAGTGTAAAGAGAGAAAAACAAGGATTATGTAGAAAAGAAATACAATCTAAGAATAAAGAACAATAGGAAGACATGGAAGGAATAATTACCACATGAGGTGAAGAAGGAAGAGAGACGAGAGAAGTTGAGACGAGCTACAAAATAGACAGACCTAATTTTCCCCTCACTACTTCTTCTCCAGTCATAGGTTTAGTGTGTCTCCATCAGTTACGCAAAGCACCTCATATCTCCCCTAATCACTCCTTCTTAACCAACCAACCAACCAACCAACTAACCAGAGAGACAGTGTGTTTAGAAGGAGGGAAGAAATTGCTGTAAACATTTTCAGAGAGAGGCATTCAGTGTGTTTAGATAGAGGGAAGAAATTGCTGTAAACATCTTCATTGAGAACCTCGTCCATCTTTCTTTCAAGGAACATAAGGCCAATAAACAAATAGCTAGATGTGTAAAAAAAAAATGAATGGATAAGTAAAATAAATCGATGAATATATGATTAATAAGATATATAATTAGATAAGCTAGTGAGTTCATTATATTATTATTCAATGTTGTTGATGTTAGTGTAATTTGGTGAAGGGTTAAAATACATAAAAAGGAAATAAGGAAAATAAAAAGGAAATAAGGAAATAAAAGGAAATAAACTAACTTCTCATTTCTTTTTTCATCTAGTAATAACAACTGTGATATGGTTTTGTACAGTACGTGGTAGTTAGTACATGTTAGTATTCGTCAGTGTACAGTCGCGGCACATAATCCTTGACCAGACTTCCCCCTTCACACCCTGATCAAGGACTATGTGCCGCGACTGTACACTTATTTACTTTATAGTGTTTGTGCTGGATTGTATTCATGCATTCATGTGTGTGTGTGTGTGTGTGTGTGTGTGTGTGTGTGTGAGTGAGTGTGTGTGAGCGTGTGTGTGAGTGAATGCATGCCAGTGTCTAAGTGTGTGAAATCGTGTGTGAGTGTATGAGTGCGTGTGAGTGCGTGCAGTCGTCAATACAAGTGTCACCAGGGCACATTTATAACCTGACCTAACCTGACAC
>JAWQEG010009212.1:5000-23488 GCA_033782935.1 Petrolisthes cinctipes
ATATATATATATATATATATATATATATATATATATATATATATATATATATATATATATATATATATATATATATATATAATTATGTTGTAAGGTATACGCATCTGTTTATGAGTTAACTGACACTTATAATAATTATCTGAGCCATACCTTGGACGCTAAAGATGCTTCCCTCTGACATGAAAGAAAAATCGTCTGGTGTAAGCTGCCCCCCCCCAAAAAAAAAAATATATATATATATATATATATATATATTAGTCACAATAGCTAAGTGGTATTATGTACAGCCACAATCAAATATCCAACGACACTTTCCTTCCATCGTTCAAATAAATCAGTATCATATCAAAATTTAATCATACAACAACACCTTACGTCAACTCATCCTATTCAATTATTATTATGAGGTGCTGCAATATCATACAGGTGTTGTTCTTTATTACCAAGATATTTACCATGATGGAAGGTATAGTGTTGGTTGTTATTTGATTGTGGCTGTAACTGTAACCTGGTATCACACCTCCTAGAGTTTTTAATAAGGAGGAATCACAGTACAACCATCATCAAATAACCACCAACACTTTCCTTCCATCGTGTAAAAAATAAATCAGTATCATATCAAAATATAATCAATTCAACAACACCTTATGTCAACTCAGCCCCCTCAAATCATACAACACCTTATGTCAACTCAGCCCCCACAGTTATTGATATTATGAGGTGCTGCAAAATTGTTATACACGTGTTGTTTATTATTACTAAGATATTTACTACAATCAGTATCATATCAAAATATATTCATACAACAACACCTTATGTCAACTCAGCCCCCTCAAATCATACAACACCTCAAATCATACAACTCAGCCCCCTAAATTATTAATATTATGAGGTGCTGCAAAATTATTATACACGTGTTGTTTATTATTACGAAGATATTTACTACAATCAGTATCATATCAAAATATATTCATACAACAACACCTTATGTCAACTCAACCCCCTCAGTTATTACTATTATGAGGTGCTGCAAAATCAAACATGTGTTGTACTTTATTACCAAGATATTTACTACAATGGAAGGAAAGTGTCAGTGGATATTAATTTTGATTGTGGCTGTACAGTGTTGGTAAATCTGGAGCAAATGAATCCTCCAAACTATTTCAAGCAACAGGCCAGCCACCATTATTTTTGTCAAATCTAGTTCAATTTCTTGGAATACTTTTTGGAGGAATCAAAGCTCTCCAATGTACAGTACCAAAAGTCTATTACCCCCTTAATTAAGAACCCTGTGATCGTGTATGAAACTTGGTGGGCTTTTGATTCCTCTTCACTATGCCATGAAACAAGCTTCTGCAGTATAGGGGGGGTTTCATGGTAATATATGATTACTCTCTAACCTCCAAAATTCTTACTACAAGCCTCCATGGTGGGATCTGAACCTTAAGGGGGTGCGGGAATAGGGGGACAGGCTTGGGGGGACTTTAGGGGGGTGCGGGAGTAGGGGGACAGGCTTGGTGGGGTGGGGGGGGAGTTGCGGGAATAGGTTACAGGCTTTTTACCCACCCCAAGCCTGTCCCCCTATTCCCTCACCACCCCACCCAGTTCTCCCCCAAGCCTGTCCCCCTATTCCCGCACCCCCCCAGTTCTCCCCCAAGCCTGTCCCCCTACTCCCGCACCCCCTTAACGTTATCCTGTTGCGACCAACAATCGTAATTACTCCAGGAAGAATTATATATATATGAATTATAATGATGACAATAATGTTGACGTCTGCTACCTACCTACGTAATGCTGGGTTGGGTTACCTTTCTTCTATAGCCTAAACAATATACACTGACATCCACGAACACAGACAATTAGTGGGCCAAAACAGACACTTCAATCGAGAGGTTAAAAATTAAGATGGGTTACCACAATGACAACAAGATGAAGCTTTTGAGGAACTATTTATTTATTGGTGGTGAGGTCTGTTTGGTTCTTAGCTCTAGTGTCGTTTGTTATTCTTTAAAGGGAGGATGCAGTGTTGGTATATCCGGACCAAATCATTCCTCTAAAATATTCCAAGCAACAGGCCACCATTATTTTTGTTCTTCTGGTCCTGTTTTCTGGCACACTTTGGAGGAATCAGGGCGCTCCAATGTACCAAAAGTATACTCTTCCCTTGATATTGACAAGTTTATTATTTGATTGGATGTGTTTTTAGCTCATGGCCCTCTTGAGATTATTTTCTTGTGTCAATAAGTTATGCAAATGTATTTAGTTTTGGGTCAATTGGTGAACTACGGATTCCTGCAAACTATGCCAGGGAACAAACACATCTCTCTTCAGTACACGATGGAGAAGGGGATCTGTTTTTGCACCTTACTGTAGTTTGGAAGAATCTTGAACACCACGTCAACGATGATTTTTTTTTTTTTAGTAGGAGGAAAGTGTGTAGATTTTATGCAACTAAAGAAAAAATATAATGAGTGTAAGTGTTGTACATGTCTCTCTCTCTCTCTCTCTCTCTCTCTCTCTCTCTCTCTCTCTCTCTCTCTCTCTCTCTCTCTCTCTCTCTCTCTCTCTCTCTCTCTCTCTCTCTGACACCATTCTTCTTCCCCTCATCTTTAACATTCCTCTCAGTTTTTTCTCGCCTGCCCTTCTTTCTCCCCCATAGCTGCTCATTGTGAAGTTTCTCCCGAGGGATTTCTTACAACCACCGTCACTACTACTCTTACTACACCAACATCAACAGCAACAATTACTACTATTCTACTGCTGCTACTAATTTCACTACTACTACTACTACTAATAATAATAATAATAATAATAACACTGCTACTATTACTACTAATATTACTACTAAAACTACTACTACTACTAATAATAATAATAATAATAATAATAATGATAATAATAATAATAATAATAATAGTACTAAACCTTCGTGCCTCGTTGTGGATTTCTGTACAGCACTGGCAAAATTTTCCTTTTATTTTCCAGTCATAAATATTTTACTCCTGACTTGTAGTTCAATAATGATCAACCTTTTTTCTTTCTACAGTTTATCTCTGAATTCATTAACAAGGATAATAATTATTATGTATGGGTCAATAAATTTGGGACTTAAGACTGTGGAGGGAGTAAGTGTATGTGTTGGAATCTTTTATCTCTGCAGTTGACTTTTTAGTTCGTCTATCACTTTATTATGTGGAACCTCCAAGTGACATTAATTAAGAACCCCCGTGATGTAGTCAGAAAATTAAAGGTTCTATAGAGTCCTTTCAAACATTGCCACGAAACACACACACCTACGTTAATTAAAGGATCTTGTTTCGTGGCATAGTCAGGAGGAATCAGAAGCCATCAGGTCTTACATACCTACTGAAGTTTGGACTGAATTGGAGGCTTTGATGTCTTGTTGAAATTCTGAATCCCAATATTTCCCTGTGCCAAGATTAGGACCCTGTGATCGTGTATGAGACTTGGTGGTGGTGGTGGCTTCTGATTCCTCCTGACTGTGCCACGAAACAAGATCCTTCTTTCAATATAGGTTGTGTTTCGTGGCAATGTTTGAAGGAATCCCTAAACCTCCAATTTTTTTACTACAGCACGAGGTCCCTTAAATCTCCTAGCGTTATCCAAGATGATTGAATTGATATTGTCAAGTTTATTTATATATTTTATTATTATTGTTATTATTATTATTATTACTACTATTATTATTCTTTATGAGGCATTGATATTGCTTTCTTTCATTTTTTTTTGTTCATGATAATTTGTCGAGCGTCTATTATGGAATCCAATCAGTCGTCTCGGATGATTAGAAATTATATTCGTACCAGTTATTGTATTAATAATTTTTTTGGGTCGAAATAATTCAATGGTTATGGGGAGAGTATACAATTGATACCTTAGAGTGTCTTGATTCCTCCAAAGTAGGCCAGGAAACAGGACCAGGTTGACGAAAATAATGGTGTCCTGTTGATTGGAATAGTTTGGAGGAATCAGTTACTCCAGATTTACCAACAGTGTATTACCCACTTAACCCAAAGATATAGTTAATTAAAGACTGTTAACATAATTATCTCTGACTAGCACCAGACGATTTTATTTTAGATTATATTTATGGTTATTTGATTTATCTAGTTTACTTTAGTGTTTTTTTTTTGTTTTTTTATGGAGAAAAACTATACTGACATCCAAAGGTTCATAATAATGCTATTTAATTATTCCATAAGGGGACAACTTTAGGCTTAGTAAGGGAAAAGGTGATGAAGTCAGAAAAAAATTGGAGGTTAGCGAGTCATTCAAATATTGCCACGAAACACACCCCCTATACAGATGAAGATTGTTTTAATGGCACAGAGAGGAGGAATCAGAAGTCACCAGGTCCCATACATGATCACCTCCCACTCCTCTTCCTCCTCTTCCATCTTTTTCTCCTTCTCCTCCTCCCACTCCTCTTCTTCCCCCCTCTCCTCCTCCTCTTCCTCCCTCTCCTCTTCCCATAATTCAATGACATTCTTGGACGAACACCAGACAACGTTATATAAAAAGCAGAAAGATCTACTGGAACCACTACTACTGCTAGGACCATACTACTACTACTACTACTACTACTACTACTACTACTACTACTACTACTACTACTACTACTACTACTACTACTACTACTACTACTACTACTACCACTACCACTACTACTACTACTACTACTACTACTACTACTAGGACCATACTACTGCTAGAACCATACTACTACTACTACTACTACTACTACTAGGACCATACTACTGCTAGGACCATTACTACAACCATCACACTGTTACTACCACCACACCAACTGTTACCATTACTACCACCACACCAACCAACCAACCAACCCGGGAACCAAGTTGACACGACACACTCACCTAACCATTCTGTTAGACCCAAGGTGGTACTGGTGTCAGCTCGTGTCCAATTTGTCTTCTGTGATGCCCTTGGAGGAGGAGGAAGAGGAGGAGGAGGAGGAGTGGGAGGAGAGGAGGAAGAGGAGTGGGAGGAAGAAGAGGAGTGGGAGGAAAAAATGAAGGAAGAAGAGGAGTGGGAGGAGGAGAAGGAGAAAAAGATGGAAGAGGAGTGGGAGGTAGAGGAGTGGGAGGAGAAAAAGAAGGAAGAGGAGGAGAAGAAGGAGGAAGAGGAAGAGGAGGAGAAGAAGAAGGAAGAGGAAGAGGAGATGAAGAAGGAGGAAGAGGAGGAGGAGGCTTACTATATAAGGATCACAAAGAAATTACAGATAGCAACAGATCCGTGGGTCCAGACGATACTGTTTAATTAGAGCTATTCAAAATGACCTGTTTGTATGAGAAAGGTCAGTTCAGTAGAGTGATAATTAATAGGCTTCTCCCATCCACCAATCTTAGTTACCATAGAGTGTGGAAATGGAAAAACTAACATGGAATATAATAGAATGTAAGAGTAAATAAAAAACAAAACAAAAAAACTATTGCCAACATATTGTAAAAAAAAAAAAGGAAAAAAACTCGATTACATGCAAAAGTCATTCATGTCTTGGGTTGCATGAGAGATGAATATTTTTTTTTTTTTTTACAGAAAGTCATCATCACAAGAAAATAACAATGTAGAAAATGTATTGGGAAATGTAGGGTATGAAATGTTTTGGAGATGAGGACCAGCGAGTGAATATTTGTGTAATAGTAGTAATTTGTGTAATAGTAGTATTTTTTTGCTTCATTATGTTGTATGGTATATTTTGGAGATGAAGACCAGCGTGTATGTTTTTTTTTATTTTTTTTTATATATATATTTGTTTTTGTGTGTGTGTGTATACCATTGATATATATATATATATTTTTTTTTTTTTTTTCTGGACATGGGTATAATTTGGAGATAAAGAACAGCTTGTGTGTGTGTGTTTTTTTTTTTTTTTTTTTTTTCGTATATATCATTGATGATTTTTTTTTTTTTTTTATGGACATGGGTTTAGGGAAAGTGTTACCATCTGTGAGTCCTGGGTCAGCTTAGGTTGTGTTCCTGTGACCAATGCATCAAGGACTGTTGTGTGTGTGTGTGTGTGTGTGTGTGGACTTACTTACTTACTGTACTTCCCTGTCTTACTTTCTGTCTTACTCCCTGTGTTACTTCCTTACTTACTCCCTGTGTTACTTCCTTACTTACTCACTGTCTTACTCCCTGTCTTATTCCTTACTTCTGGTCTTACTTACTTACTTCCTGTCTTATCCTTACTTACTTCCTGTCTTATCCTTACTTACTTCCTGTCTTATTCCTTACTTACTTCCTGTCTTATTCCTTACTTACTTCCTGTCTTATTCTTTACTTACTTCTTGTCTTATTCCTTACTTACTTACTTTCTGTCTTACTTCCTTACTTACTTCCTGTCTTATCCTTACTTACTTTCTGTCTTATCCTTACTTATTTACTTACTTTCTGTCTTATCCTTACTTACTTTCTGTCTTATTCCTTACTTACTTTCTGTCTTATTCCTTACTTACTTTCTGTCTTATCCTTACTTACTTTCTGTCTTATTCCTTACTTACTTTCTGTCTTATTCCTTACTTACTTTCTGTCTTATCCTTACTTACTTTCTGTCTTATCCTTACTTACTTTCTGTCTTATCCTTACTTACTTTCTGTCTTATCCTTACTTACTTACTTACTTCCTGTCTTATTCCTTACTTACTTTCTGTCTTATTCCTTACTTACTTCCTGTCTTATTCCTTACTTACTTTCTGTCTTATTCCTTACTTCCTGTCTTATTCCTTACTTTTGTGTTGATAAATCTGGAGCAACTGAATCCTCCAAACTATTCCAAGCAACAGAACAAACACCATTATTTTTGTTCATCTGGTCCTGTTGTTTCATGGCATACTTTGGGGGAATCAAGGCACTCCAATGTAACAAAAGTGAATTACTACCCCCTTAATTAAGAGACTCTGTGATGTAGTCAGAAAATTGGAGTTATATACGAGTCCTTCAAATAGTACCAGGAAACACACACACACACATATATGGAAGGAGCTTGTTTCATAGCGTGGTCAGGAGGAATCAGAAGCCTCCAGTTTTCATATATGATCATATGCAGGGTCCTTAATTATGGGGAGTAATCTAATATGGGAAAACGGTTTGCTAATGATTCCTCCAAACTATGCCAGGAAACAGAACCTCTAGACCCTATGAAATTATACGAGGTGTGTGTGTGTGTGTGTGTGTGTGTTGTAGCTGAGTTTGGAGGCCTACATTGACTCCAAATTGACTCCAAAAGGTTGCTTCCCTTAAAGGCCAGGTTCTGTCGAGTCATTTGGTGTAAGTCAAAAGATGAAATGAGTATAGGTAGGTTTATACTTGGGTAGAGGTGAGTTAAGAATGAAATGAGTATAGGTAGGTTTATAGAGTAGAGGTGAGTTACTAGAAGAATGAAATGAGTATAGGTAGGTTTATAGAGTAGAGATGAGTTAATTAAGAATGAAATGAGTGCTGGTAGGTTTATAGAGTAGAGGTGAGTTAAGAATGAAATGAGTATAGGTAGGTTTATAGAGTAGAGATGAGTTACTAGAAGAATGAAATGAGTATAGGTAGGTTTATAGAGTAGAGATGAGTTACTAGAAGAATGAAATGAGTAGAGGTGAGTTAAAGAATGAAATGAGTGCTGGTAATTTTATAGTGTAGGGGCCAGTCACGTTAGGGGAATAATTTTTATTGCTTGGTATTAGTCACAAGGGAAAAGGAAAGTTACTTGTTGTGAAAAGAAAAACAAGTTGTGTGGTTTTAATCAGAAGGAAAAATAAAATAGTTTGTCGTTAGTTAATAAATGAAGAATAGTTTGTTTTTAGGCAGAAAGAATATTGAGTTGTTTAGTGTTAGAAAAAAAAGAAAAGAAAAGGAAATAAGTTGACATAAATATAATTTCGATTTATTTGTATAGATTATCATTGCATAATAATTCTGTCTCTGAATATTTTCCATAATTATAGCTAGCTAAATTCTGTCTGTCTTAGGTTCATTGTGTCAATTCGTATTTTATTTTGTTATATTATCTGTCAATATAATGTGATGTTCGTAACCTGTGCTTTTTTTAAGGGGACAGTACAGTGTTGGTAAATCTGGAGCAACTGATTCCTCCAAGTAATATGGGCCACCATTAATTTTGTTCATCTGGTGTTGTTTCTTGGCACACTTTGGAGGAATTAATACGTTCTAATGTACAAAAAAGTATATTATTATCCCCTTAATGGCTAATAATATAACACCTTACCTTTCAAGAGTATAAAAAAAAAAAAAAAAAAAAAAAAATCCTGCATAATTATTTTCAGCTTTTACAGGTACACTAGCAAAAACTCCAAAATTTGTATTCAGGTCTTGTTGAAGTTTCGAATAATTAAACATACTAGTGAACCAATTACACCGCTTATCCTGTTTTATATTTACTTATTTGAGCTGGCTTAATACTCGATCAGGTTATTCAAAGCAAGCCTGGATATACCTATTTTGGATTGCGAGTGTGTACAGTTGGACACATGAATGGGTGGTACAGCCCAAGTGAAAGATGGTCAATTTCTCCCAATATCAAGTTCCTTAGTGCCAAATAGGAGACATCAGGGGCAGAAGTCAGTATTGAGGATGGTAATAAAAAGCAAGTACCTGATAATAGACACTCGTTACTCAAATGGGACAAGTATCTTTCACCTGGGCTGTACCACCCATTCCTGTGTCCAACTGTACCTAAACTCTCGAGGGATCCTTTCTGCATAAACAACCTGCCGGAAGAGAAGTTGTAAATGAAGCCGGACTAATAATTCTTCTCTCTGACCAATAACTTCCTCTGTGGGTAACTAATTTTCGCTATTAATAAGTGCTAACTGTTGCCGCCAGAGGGTCCTGTTACACGCTTACCATCTGTACTCTGTTGGTGAAGTGCTTGTATCCCGACATGCATCAGTCTTCCTGTCCCAAGCTTGGTTTCATAAGCATATTATCTACTGAAGGGGGAAGTGTTTTGTGTTGGTAATTCTGGAGCAACTGAATCCTCCTCCAATCTATTCCAAGCAACAGAACACCATTATTTTTTGCTCTTTTGGTCCTGTTTCCTAGCATACTTTGGAGGAATCAAGGCACTCCAATGTACCCAAAACGAATAACCACCTTAAGGACCCAGTGAAATAATGTACCTAGTCAGAAAATTGGAGGTTAATATTGAGTGTTTCAAATATTGCCACGAAACACCACCACCGATATGGAAGGAGCTTGTTTTTCTTGGCATGGTCAGGGGGGAAAAATCAGAAGCCTCCAATTTTCATACACAATCACAGGGTCCTTAAGGGGAGATGGATGCTCTTGTGGGTGAATTGGAGGAAGGTGTGTGATGCTACTGATTCCTCCAAACTATATATATGCCACGAAACAGTTCCCTCTATTAGTATACCACTGAGGACGTCTGTTTTTCTGGCCTAGTTAGGAGGAATCAGTAGCCTTCCAATTCACCCCAAATACCATCCATACCCACTTAATTAATATATCACGTTATTTGACAAGGGATATAGTGTCAATTCCACAGTGGTATTCGTTTGTTAGCTTCCCAACCAACCACACTTGTAAGACTTTATTATTTTAGGGTTGATTCCACAGTGGTATTCGTTTGTTAGCTTCCCAACCAACCACACTTGTAAGACTTTATTATTTTAGGGTTGATTCCACAGTGGTATTCGTTTGTTAGCTTCCCAACCAACCACACTTGTAAGACTTTATTATTTTAGGGTTGATTCCACAGTGGTATTCGTTTGTTAGCTTCCCAACCAACCACACTTGTAAGACTTTATTATTTTAGGGTTGATTCCACAGTGGTATTGGTTTGTTAGTTTCCCAACCAACCACACTTGTAAGGCTTCATTATTTTCCAAGAGCCGAGTATCCACATTCACAAAATCTATCAAACAGTTAGATAATGATGATCACTGCATAGTTTACTCACCAAATTCATTAAATAATCCACCCATAAGTCCTTTAAACGGCTAAGATTCTTTCGTTTGCGTGCTTACAAACCAGTGTGGAATCGACTCTATATAGTGTCGTGTAAATTATATGAAAATCATCCGAGTGAAATTCCCACGGTGAGAAACGGAAGTAAGCAGATTGTGTGAAATATTTGTGTGAAACTATTAATTATCATATACTATAACTGGGTATTTATTGTATTCAGAAGGAGAAAATTATAGTAAAGGCATAATCCCTCTGGTAACTTCAAGGACTAACTTAGGCCCCTAGTTTTAAAAAAAATTAGGGGCCCTTACTGGAGCTATATGAATTCTCCAAACTACTCCAGGCAACAGATTCCCAATTAGAAATACTTAAGGGTTCTGTGGTCTGGATTATTTTGGAGGATTCATAGAACTCCAGTAAGGGCCCCTAATTTTTTTTTAACTATGGGCCTAAAACATTCCTAATTTGGGTCTGAAATCGTGGTATCCCTGGAAGACCTGATGAGCTGAGGTAAATTGGAAGGCTACTGGTTCCTCCAAAACTATCATGCTAGGAAACAGACGACTCCAGTGTTACTCATAGGGGATCTGTTTCGTGGCATAATAATTTTGGAGGAAACAATAGGTAGGCAATCACTTATTAATTCACTTTTCTTACATTGCATGGAGTGCCTTGATTCCTCCAAAGTATGCCAGGAAACAGGACCAGATGAACAAAAATAATGGTGTTCTGTTGCTTGGAATAGTTTAGAGGAATCATTTGCTTCAGATATAGGGTACCAACACTGTACGTCTCCCTTAATTAAGTTTCTTGGTTGTATGATGTGTGTAGTTGGGTATGATACACGCCTTTTATTCCTTTCGTCTCGGTGCCTTCCATTATAACGTCACTCGTGTACTTCATAACTTTGTAATACCATATACGTATCCTCTGTTTAAGGGACAGTGTGATGTAGTCAGAAAGTTGGAGATAAATGAGTCCTTTAAATATTGCCACGAAACACTACATAATTATATGGAAGGAGATAAATGAGTCCTTTAAATATTGCCACGAAATACTACATATATGGAAGGAGATAAATGAGTCCTTCAAATATTGCCACGAAATACTACATAATTATATGGAAGGAGATAAATGAGTCCTTTAAATATTGCCACGAAATACTACCTATATGGAAGGAGATAAATGAGTCCTTCAAATATTGCCACGAAATACTACATACTTATATGGAAGGAGATAAATGAGTCCTTTAAATATTGCCACGAAACACTACATAATTATATGGAAGGAGATAAATGAGTCCTTTAAATATTGCCACGAAATACTACATATATGGAAGGAGCTTGTTTTTCGTGGCATGGTCAGGAGGATGATATGATTCAGCAGAAAGCCTCCAATTTTCATACACGATCATAGGGTCCTTGAGACAATGCACACGTATGATTATTATCTGCTTGATGACTCTGAGATAAAGTAATGTTCATACATACATACAACTCGTTTTTTTTTTTTTTTTTTTTTTTTTTTTTTTCACCATCACCACCAAGCAAGCAAGCAAGCAAACTCAAGTCAGCAGCAAGTTGTCTCTAGGTGAAAAAGTCTACTTCCAATTTTCTGCTGCACCTTGCATTACTTTTTTTTTTTTTTTTTTTTTTTTTTATTAGATATTCAATTTTACGTCACGGAAGATGCTGTAATGATTGGTTGTCACTGGCTGAGACGACAAACCCTACATATGTGACTGCATATTTGATAGTAGTTAAGGGGAGCAATCTATTTATGATGGGAAATCGGAAGGCTACTGATTCCTCCAAAACTATGCCAGGAAATAGAACCTCTCCATATGGAATTATACAGGGGATGTGTTTTATACGTGAGTTTGAAGGCCTACATTGACTCCAAATTGAACATAAAAAAGAGGTTGCTTCCCTTAAGGAGGTAATTCGCTTTTGTTACATTGGAGTTCCATGATTCCTCCAAAGTATGCCAGAAAAAAGGACCAGATGAACAAAAATAATGATGTTCTGTTGCTTGGAATAGTTTGGAGGAATCAGTTGCTTCAGATTTACAAACACAAAATTTCCCCTTAAATAAAAGTAAATCATCAGAGAAGGAGCAGTTTGAGTCATTGCAGTTATTGCAGATACCACATGTCTCACACCCAACCTATAGCTACTGAAGAATATATATATATATATATATATATATATATATATATATATTATATATATATATATATATATTTTCTTTATTTATGGACCATGTGATCGTGTAGAGAAAAAAAATGGAAGCTAATGATTACCCTTGACTATGCCACATAAAAAAAAAAAAAAATACACACACACACACACACACACGTTTCTTCCATATAGGTGGTGTTTCGTGGGGGCAATATTTAAAGGACTCCTTATTTACCTTCAATTTTCTGACTACATCACAGGGTCCCTTAAGAGTACATTATTTTTTGGTACATTGCAGTGCCTTGATTCCTCCAAAGTATGCTAGGGAACAGGACCATAAGAGAAAAATTAATAGTGTTCTGTTGCTTGGAATAGTTTGGAGGATTCAGTTGCTCCTAATTTACCAACACAAAACTTCCCCCTTAAGAAGACATTTTTTTTTTTCTCTCTCTGGATTCATATGAGGTGTATTGATTGAGTGAGAGGAACACTTTGTGAGTTGCTGTTTAGAGTTGAGGGTAGTTAGTGGTTCATAGTTAGTGGTTTGGGGTTGTGTTGTTTTTACTCTATAGTGGGGGGGGGGGGTTGTAGTGAAGGTTGTTAAATAGGGCTGGGTTATTAAGTTGTAAATAGAGAGGGTTTTTGATGGCTTAGGAAAATATTGTGGTTGTGGGGTTAGCGGGAGTTGTGTTTGTAAATGCTTAGTGAGGGTTGTAGAGCATGTTGTGGTGATGTTTGTAAGTAGATGTTTCGATGGTGTTGTTGTTGTTGTTGATGTTGATTTTATTAGTGTTCTGTTCAATGATTTGGCAAAAGGCGGTGAGTGAGTTGTGAGAGGTTGTAGTGCATGTAGGTTGTGAGATGAATTTGTGGTGAAGTTATTGGTGTTATGACCGATTGATTGACTATAAAGTGTTGTTGTTGTTGTTGTTGTTGTAGTAGTAGATTTATTAGTGTTCTGTTAAATGAGTTGTGGCGATGTTATTGGTGTTATGACTGATTGACTATAAGATGTTGTTGTTGTTGATGTTATTGTTGTTGTAGATGTATTAGTATTATGTTTTTCTCCTGAGGTGGGGTGGTGGGTTGTTGGTAAGCTGGAAAGAACAATGGCGGAAGAACAACAACAAAAACAACAACTAGACGACAAACCAAATATAGAACAGGAAGTGAACAGGTTCGTGGGGAGACTGGCTTTCTTCAATAACAGGAGTTGTTGTTGATCGAACCACCACCACCAGTAAGACGGACGTGTAGAAGAGATGACGAACGGAAACGAAAGGGGAAAGCAAATATAAAAAGCAACAGAGAGAATGGATAACAAGGAGGAGAAAAATTCGAAACAAAAGGGACAGAGAGAACGAAAGAAAGCAAATGAAAGCAACAGAAAGAATGAATAACAAAAAGAGAAAAATTAGGAACAAAAGGGACAGAGAGAACAAAAGGGAACGAAAGAAAGCAAATGAAAGCAACAGAGAGAATGGATAACAAGAAAGAGAAGAACTAAGAACAAAAGGGACCGAGAAGATGGATAACAAGAAAGAGAAGAATTAGGAACAAAAGGAAATGAAAGAGATCAAGTAAAAGAGAATGAAAGAAAACAAATAAAAGTAATAGAGATAATGGATAACAAGAAAGAGAAGAACTAAAAAGAACTAAAGGAAATGAAAGAAAGCAAATAAAAGCAACAGAGAGAATGAATAAACAAGAAAGAGAAACAAATAAGAACAAAATTAAATGAAAGAGAACAAATGAAAGCCACAGAGAGAATGAATAACAAGAAAGAGAACAAATAAGAACAAAATTAAATGAAAGAGAACAAAATGAAAGCCACAGAGAGCATGAATAACAAGAAAGAGAACAAATAAGAACAAAATTAAATGAAAGAGAACAAATGAAAGCAACAGAGAGAATGAATAACAAGAAAGAGAACAAATAAGAACAAAATTAAATGAAGAGAACAAATGAAAGCCACAGAGAGAATGAATAACAAGAAAGAGAACAAATAAGAACAAAATTAAATGAAAGAGAACAAATGAAAGCCACAGAGAGCATGAATAACAAGAAAGAGAAGAACAAAACAAAAGGGTGGCAAGTAGACGAGAACAAGTAGATGATAGTAACATGGGAAGAACACCAATAGCAAGAACATTAATTAAGAGAACAAACATTCAAGCTGAGAAGAGAAGAAATTTTTTTTTTGAGAACTTGAACAAAAATGATGAACACACACATGACATATTAGTTAACAGGTACAGGTATAAAAAAGAAATTGAGAAAGGGAACAAGAGAGAACATAAATGAACAGAAGAGAACAAATCAGTACAAATCTATCAGTCTATATAATTATCATCCTTCCTTTATTTCTTACTTGTGTTATTCCTGTTCACCATTTTACATTTATCTGTCTCTCTCCCATCATTTTTTTTTGATCTCTCATTCTTATCTTTGTCTTTTTCTTCTTGTCTGTCTAATTCCCATGATTTTTTTTTTTTTTTTTTTTTTTTTTTTTTTTTTAATGTTGATATTTCATTGTTATTATAGTAATGTAAGTCAATGGTAATGATAGGTGGTGTGGACAGTAATAGTGGTGTGTGTGTGTGTGTGTGTGTGTACAGTAAATCAACTAGTCCTCAATACTTTGACCTAAAACAGAGTAGACTAGCAATAAGGCTCTCCACCCCCCCCTCCCTCTCTATCTCTCTCTCTCTCTCTCTCTCTCGTCTCTCTTCTCTCTCTCTCCTCTCTCTCCTTCTCTCTCCTCTCTCTCTCCTCTCTCTCTCTCTCTCTCTCTCTCTCTCTCTCTCTCTCTCTCTCTCTCTCTCTTTATTTACACACACACACTCTCTCTCTCTCTCTCTCTCTCTCTCTCGCTCTCTCTCTCTCTCTCTCTCTCTCTCTCTCTCTCTCTCTCTCTCTCTCTCCAGCATCCCTGCAGCACCGGACAATATAACAGTTTGAGAGAGAGAGAGAGAGAGAGAGAGAGAGAGAGAGAGAAAGTGAGTGTATGTGTGTGTGTGTGTGTGTGTAAATGAAGAGGGAAGAGGAAACGTGTGTGTGTGTGAGAGAGAGAGATAGAGAAAGAGAAAAAATTGTGTAAATGAAGAGGAAATGTGTGTGTGTTGTGTGTGTGTGAGAGAGAGAGAGAGAGAGAGAGAGAGAGAGAGAGAGAGAGAGAGAGAGAAATTAGAAGACAGTGAGGGAGTCAAGAACAGTCGGCAAAAAAAAATAGAAAAAAAAAATGTATTGGAAAGTCCCTGTAGATAATCATAATTAATATAATGTAAGGGTGGTTGCAATACTTTTTTTTGCCGACTTACATAATATTTTAAGTAGATACAACCCATGTAGTAATTAATTAAAGGCATTACTCGTAGGTAGAGTCAAAATTTCCACCAACATAGCAGAAAACGGATCGAGAAAAAAATTAGCATGTTCATATATGACTTAAGGGGGGTGCGTAGTAGGGGGCAGGCTTGGGGGGGGGGTGACGGGAATAGGGGGACAGGCTTGGGAGTGGGTAGAAAGCCTGTCCCCTATTTCCGCAACACCCCTAACCCTCCCCTAAATCTGTCCCCTACTCCCGCACCCCCCAAAACCCCCCTAAGTCTGTCCCCCTACTCCCGCACCCCCCAAAACCCCCCCAAGCCTGTCCCCCTATTCCCGCACCCCCTTAAGGGACCCTGTGATGTAGTCAGAAAATTGGAGGTACCGGTAAATGATTCCTTCAGTTATTGCTACGAAACACACACACACACACACACACACACACACACACACACACACACACACACCTATATGGAAGGAGCTTGTTTCGTGGCATAGTCAGGAGGAATCAGAAGCCACCAACTCCCTCCCATACACGATCACAGGGTCCTTAATTAAAAAGAAGGTCTGGGTTCGAAAAAAAATATAATGTATGTACAATTGTCGAAATAATAATTATATCTACAAGTAACGACAGGCAAAAATAAAGTATGGTTTATATTTTAATGTATTTGTGTTTTAAGAAGTAAAGAGTTGATAAATAAAACCACATTTATATATATATATCGTAGACAATCGAATAGACAAATAAAATAATAAAGTGTAGTTGAAATAATATAATATAGTGTAAAAAATATATTTATACGTATGTCCAGTACAGTAATGAATGTAGTAGTAGTAATAATAATAATAATAATAATGTTTCTTTGTGTAGTTACTTTCTGAGAAGGTGGCATTGTTTGTTTTACCAGTGAGAGGAGACAAGAGGCCCTCAGTAAATTATTATTAGTATTAGTAGTATTTTTTTTATTATTATTATTATTATTATTTTTTTTTTTTTTTTTTTTTTCCGACACATTTTTTGTTGTTATGTCCCTCCACCCACACACTCTCATCCTATCCTTCCCCTCTCCACTCTCTCACACACACACACCCTTGTCCCTATTCTCACTCACCTACATCTCACACACACACACACACACACACACACACCCTTCACCAATCTCACTCACACACAGTCAGTCAGGCTACTAGGAAGGTCGTAATATATATATCTTTATTTTATTTTTCTCACCTAGTTCATCTGAAAACAATATATATAGAGAGAGAAAGGTAGATAATAATAATAAACATCCATCATAGACAATATCGTGGCCTCCTATACTAGCAAGATATCTATACATACATATATAGTTTCTTAATGCATCTATAGCCCGTCTGCAAATATATAGGTAGATAGTTATTAAATCTTAGATACTTTCCCGAACTTCTTATTAGATACATTCCCTATACCTATTAGACACTGTTCTGCTCTCTTTGACAATATATTTCTGGACTTTTTATATGGTGTCATAACTTCTACGAGGCTTTTCTGATCCCTTACACTCTTACTAACCTTATAGATGTTATTGTTTCTATCCTCTGTAGTGTTAGTGTTGCCTCTCAGATGATGGTGTGTGTGTGTGTGTGGGATTACCTTAAGGTGGTCAAGTAGGTATTTATTTATGTGTGATTTGGAGGACTGCTGCTGATGCCTTCATACCATCCAGGCAACCGAACACCTACCTCAATACACTATCACCTTGAGAATCTGTTTTGTGAGTTGCATAGGAGGCTGGAGGAATCTGTAACCATCAGGCAGACGATAAAACACACACACATACACACACTCTCTCTCTCTCTCTCTCTCTCTCTCTCTCACCTCTCTCTCTCTCTCTCTCTCTCTCTCTCTCTCTCTCTCTCTTCTCTCTCTCTCTCTCTCTCTCTCTCTCTCTCTCTCACCACCTCTTTTCATTCCTCTCATCACTTTCTTTCCACACATACTCTCTCTCTCTCTCTCTCTCTCTCTCTCTCTCTCTCTCTCTCTCTCTCTCTCTCTCTCTCTCTCTCTCTCTCTCTCTCTCTCTCTCTCTCTCTCTCTCTCTCTCTCTCTCTCTCTCTCTCTCTCTCTCTCTCTTTAATTAGTGTGTCATGGTGTGTGAGGTGTGGTGCCAGGCTGGTTGGTGCCACAGGTATAGGAGATGCCAGGTGGCACTCGTTCCTTCCCTGTCAAGTCAGAATTCACACCAGAATAATATACCTTACCTGCTCCTCTTTCTTCTGCTCCTCCTCCTCCTTCTCTGGCATCACTGACTTGATCTACTCGACTCACAACACCACCATAACCTTATCTATACATAAACCTGACAACACCATACCCTCTACATATACATAACTGACAACACCATACCTTATCTATACATATAATTGACTCACAACACCTCCATAACCTTACCTATACATATAATTGACTCACAACACCATCATAATCTTACCTATACATATACATAACTAACACCACCATAACCCTTATCTAACATACACCTAACACCACCATAACCTTATCTATACATACACCTAACACCACACATAACCTTACATATACATACACCTGAAAACACCATAACCTTACATATACATACACCTAACACCACCATAACCTTACATATACATACACCTAACACCACCATAACCTTACATATACATACACCTAACACCACCATAACCTTACATATACATACACCTAACAACACCATAACCTTACATATACATACACCTAACACCACCATAACCTTACATATACATACACCTAACAACACCATAACCTTACATATACATACACCTAACACCACCATAACCACATCACCACCACCACCACCAACAACAACAATCACAACACCACCATCACACCACGCCACCATATCAACAACAACACCAACCATCACCACCATAACCACCATCACCACCACCACCAACAACAACAATCACAACACCACCATCACCACCAACACCACCATATCAA
>JAWQEG010009213.1:0-19434 GCA_033782935.1 Petrolisthes cinctipes
TTATTTTTATTTTTTCAAGGAATATTAAGCACAAGTATAGAAGCCGGGTGAATAGTTAATTAATGGGGTATATAGCACATTGTTTTGGGTGGTAAATCTGGAGTAAATGATTCCTCCAAATTATTTCAGGCAACAGGGTACCATTATTTTTCTTCATCTGGGTCTGTTTCCTGGCATACTTTGGAGGAATCGAGGTGCTCCAATCTATGAAATGTATACTATCCTCTTAATTAGGCTGGAATATACCGTCCAGTAAACCTATGTTGTTCTGATACCCTCACCATCCATTCTGTGTTGGTATGTACAGTCACGAGCACTAATATGTATTCAGGTGTTGTGCTTCGAATACCTAGAGATAGTATATGTATGCACTATAAGATCTCTATTGGAAGTACTGTGTTGGTGAATTGGACTGTTCAAAGCGTCAACCCTTACTGTATACTTATTAGTGCTCGTGACTGTACACTACACCTCCCTGATCCCTCCAAAGTATGCCAGGACACAGGACCAGATTAATAATAATAATAATAATAATAATAATGGTGGCCTGGTGCTTGTTATAATCTGGAGGAATCAGTTACTCCATATTTAACAACTGTGTCTTTAAGGGGATAGAACACTTTTAATAGATTGGAGCAACTCGATTCCTCCAAAGTATGCCAGGAAACAGACCCACATGAAGAAAAATAATGGTATCCTGTTGTCTGGAATAGTTTGGAGGAATCATTTACTCCAGATTTACCACCAAAAACAATACGCTATATACCCCCTTAATTAACTCTGAGATAAAAACATATATATATAGACATTTGAAAAGAAGAGTGTTGCCACAGCCTTAATCACATCTATGCCAGAGGGTTGGAGAGGATACACACAAATCTACATAATCATTCAAGGGTCCAAACACAAATCTACAAAATTCCTCACACCCTTTCTACATGTCTTTCTTCCTTTCTGTCTGTCTGCCTTTCTTTGTGTCCACCTTTCTTTCTTTTTTGTTTATTTTCTTTATTTATTTATTATTTATTCATTTATTTTTTCTTTCATTCTTGCATTTTTCTGTCTATCTGTCTGTCTGTCTGTGTACTCTCTTCATCCCCTCTCCTTCTCTTACCTTTACATTTATGACCATTTTCACATTAACTGGAGCCCATGTGATATGTAGCCCACACATTGATAATTCACGGTGGTTATCTGACTGCACTGCCACCTTCTCACTCCCTGAGAGAGAGAGAGAGAGAGAGAGAGAGAGAGAGAGAGAGAGAGAGAGAGAGAGAGAGAGAGAGGAATGGGGAGGGGAGAATCCTTTAGTTTCTTGATCAGTCAGTTAGTCAATTAACTTATTCAACTGCTTTTATATGATGCTATATTATCCTGTTCATAACACTTTGGCTAACGTCAGACGATTTCGCTCTTCACAAGAAACCTTTTCTGCTTCACACGAATTTAAGTTTTTGTTTTGTATTTGTTTGTTTGTCAGTCATTGTGTTTGCTGGCACATCCCAAAACTAATGATGAAATTTACCTTAAAGTTTCACATAAAGCTGGAAAGTACCCGTGGCTCAGTCCTCCTCCAAAATAACCCGAATCCAGGATCCAATTTTTTTTTTTTTTTTTTTTTTATGGATTCTTCACCTTTGGAAGATCTGGTGAAACGTGAAATATTGCACACTTAATGGACAGTATGACATGGAGATGGATCAGTCAGCTTGGGCCAAGGCCTTCACTATCTGATTGTCTGTTACAGTTACAAGGCTCAGGGATTCCACTGCATTGAATTGATAAAATATGAAGTATATAACGTATGTGTCATTACATCTTCTGAGTTACCTGTACAGTACAATAATCATCTTTAGGGTAAACACACTAGCTTCCAGTAAGGTAAACTCTACATGGAGTTAGAGTGAGGTGGTATGATGGACTTGCTAACGGTATACTGTAATTTGTTGTCTCGTTAGTTAGACGTCCAGACCTTGTTTCACCATCTAACAAACACCTTCACCCGCTTGGAAATGTTGTCTCCTTATAAGTACAGTGCAGGTGGTCATTCAACTAGTTACACAACCACAGTATATTCCCAACCTCCTCACAACTTACAAACACCTAACATAGTTCCAGCCTCCTCACAACTTGCATGCATCTACAATAATCCAACGTTTCTCCTCACAACTTACAAACACCTAACATATTCACAACCTTCCCACTAGTAACACAAAACTATAATAATATTAATCTCAATCTCCCCACAACTTACAAACACCTAATGTATTCCCAACCTTCTCAAAACTTACAAACACCTAACATATTCACAACCTTCTCACAACTTACATGACCTCCTCACAAGTTACAAACACCCCAACAAACATATTCACAACCTTCTCGCCATCAGTTCTAACACCACACAAACTTTGGCTCTGCTCACCAGGACTCGTGAGGGGAAGGATTTATCGACTGCTATGAAAAGGTTAGTGATGGAGGGAGGGAATGGGGGATGAATGATGAAGTCAGTGATAATAGATGCTGGAGAAAGAATAAAAAGATGTGATAATAATGGATGAAAGAGAGAGAGAGAGAGAGAGAGAGAGAGAGAGAGAGAGAGAGAGAGAGAGAGAGAGAGAGAGAGAGAGAGAGAGAGAGAGAGAGAGAGAGAGAGAGAGAGAGAGAGAGAGAGAGAGACCAAGTGAATAAAAGAGCGGATGAAAGATGAAGAAGGGGAATGACAGAAATGAGAAATGTTGAGAGAGGGGAATGACAAAAACGAGGAAAGAAGAGATTCAAGAAAGAATACAAGTATTACTATCAGCTCCACATTTCATTGTGTGTGTCTGTGTGTGTGTGTGTGTGTGTGTGTGTGTGTGTGTGTGTGTGTGTGTAGAGAGAGAGAGTTGACGTGTGTGTGTGTGTATGTGTACGTGTGTATATGTGTGTGTATTGGATGGTGTGGAGGGAACGTGTGTGTGTGTGTGTGTGTGAACTGGATGGTATGGAGGGAGCTGTGTGTGTGTGTGTGTGTGTGTGTGTGTGTGTGTGTGTGTGTGTGTGTGTGTGTGTATCGTGCTCCGCCCTGCTACATATCAAAGTAGGTCTGGTGTAAACATGGCCAACACGCCCGTAATCCATCTTCCTTACACACACACACACACACACACACACACACACACCACACACACACACACACACACATTTTCTTTCATACATACGTACATAGCTCCCTCCAAGGATATAATTACGTACACAACATAAATACAGTACAGCACGTTTCCTATTCCCCCGTACACATGCATCTCACCAACACACATTCATACACACATAGTTACACAAACCACACACACATACAAACATAGTTACACACATAGGTACACAAACCACACACACATACACACATAGTTACACACATAGGTACACAACCACACACACATACACACATAGTTACACACATAGGTACACAAACCACACACACATACACACATAGTTACACAAAACCACACACACATACACACATAGATACACAAACCACACACACACATACACACATAGGTACACAAACCACACACACATACATACACACATAGTTACACAAACCAAATTCTCCCTATAAAGATATGCTCACACAACACATGTACTGTATACTCAACACTACCCTTCACACACTCATATACTCTTTAGAAACAAAAGAAACCCCCTATAGAAATTACTACCAACATGGATTTTCTAGTTCAGACCTTGGACCATAACAAAGGCTAAACACAAATATGATCATCTGCTCATCCCTGTGAATAATGTCATTAACAAACATGCATACAGATTCGAAGGACAAGGTTACTTTCTGACTTGGTTGGTAGATGTGTTTAATGATTTACATGAGGTTTTAAATTGTATAATTAACATATTATGAATTATATATAACGTATGACTAACTTGAAGGAAGGGCTTAAGGGGGAAGTTTTGTGTTGGTAAATCTGGAGCAAATGAATCCTCCAAACTATTCCAAGCAACAGAACGCCATTATTTTTGCTCTTCTGGTCTTGTTTCCTGGCATACTTTGGAGGAATCAAGGCACTCCAATGTAACAAATAAGAATTACCACCTTAATCCTACGGGTAAAGTTCTATTTTGTTAGTAAAGTTATTATGATTAACAAAACACTTCTGACATAGGTATGATACAAAATGGCAGTATTTAGCAAAGGAAAGATGTAAGTACAATATTGAGTGTAATGTGTGTGTGTGTGTGTCCGTGTGTGTGAATGTGTAATGTGTGTGCGTGTGTGTGCGTGTGTGTGTGTGTGTGTGTGTGTGTGTGTGTGTGTGTGTGTGTGTGTGTGTGTGTGTATGTGTGTGTGTGTGTATCAATCACCTAGAAATATTGTATTGGATGTTTACATTTTTTATTATTTAGTTTCATCTCGTGGTGGGTGGGTGGGTTGGTATTAATGTTGAATCCTACCTCGTTCCTCCCTTGGATAAAACCAGGTTACCTTGATCAGAGCCCGATGTGTGTGTGTGTGTGTGTGTGTGTGTGTGTGTGTGTTATAAAAGCACACACACACACACACACACACAGGAGGGTTTGAGTACAAGAGGTATTAACTGGGAGAAATTATCAGTGATGGAAGGGTGGCGGTGGCTGTGGTGGAGGCTGTAGTGGAGTGGCTGGGTGGTATGGACTATGGCTAGGTGGTGGTGTGGTTGTGTGGTGGTGTACTAACATAATGCCAAACAGTTCGGTGTTAAATATTTCACGACGGGACGCTGATCAAGTGGTGGGTCTTTTTCTCGTACAACTCACTCACTTGTTCTTACCCACTCACTCACTCACTCACTCGCTCTCTCTCTTGCACACTCAATAAATCATTCACAAACTTTATTTCTCACTCACTCACTCGCTCACTAAATAATTCACTCACTCTCTCACACAACCACTCTATTGCTCACTTACTCATTAAATTATTCACTCAATCTATTATTTACTCCCTCACTCACTAAATAATTTGCTCACACAAACACTCTATTGCTCACACACTAATTAAAGCATTCACTCACTCCGTTGTTCATTCACTCACTCACTAACTCGCAATATTGCACACTCATTCTACTGCACACTCACTATTGCTCACTCACTCACTAAATAATTCCCTCAATCACTCACACAACCACTCTATTGCTCACACACTAAATCATTCACTCGCACTCTATCACACTATAACTCATTCATGACTTCACTCACTCACTCACCCGATTCCTTTAGACATTCATATTCACTTTCATTCCCTTACCTGTGTATGCATATTTTTACAAAGTCATTCATCGACACACATTATTCACTCACATCAACCCATCTTCACCAAAGTATTCACTCACTCATCCTACCATTCACTCACTGCACTTGTTCTTGTTCACTCAGTAACTCTTCTTCACTCACCACACCCATTATTTTTAAGTTTCACTCTCATTCAGACTAACACACACACACACACACACACACACACACACACATAGCATAAACCCAGTCATCAGATGTTACACCAAGAGAAAAAATAATTAGAATCTACGCAAAGCTGAGTCTCTTCAAGAAGGAGTAAACTATCATTTTCAACTCTTATCATTAACCCACAGTGGCACTAAGATTTACAAAGGTACTATACACTCGCAATCCAATGTATGTATCCAGGGTTGCTTCGAATAGCCTGATCGAGAGTATTAAGCGAGCTCAAGCAAATGTGAAACAGAATAAACGTTGTAATTGGTTCACTAGTATGTCAAATGATTCGAAACTTCAACAAAACTGGATAACATTTTTGGATTGCGAGTGTACTGTACTGTACGTGAAGTATATGTCAGTTCCTAACTTTTTCTGATAGGTAAGGTTCAGGTGACCAAAAATTAATATGTCACTCGAACCCTGTGCTCCTTTTATTAAGCGAACATAGAACTAGACTAGAGGTTCACTCAAGGCTGACACTTAACTGGATTTAATGGCTTACCTAAAAGTAGGATTGCACCGTGACACACACACACACAGTAGTACAGAAATATATTATTAGCAAACATATCTATTTCAACACTTCACTCTGTTCACTCATATCTTATAGTCCTCTAACTCATGAGTGTTCCAGAATGACTAACTGTGGGCAATATCGGGTGATGTTAGCCACAACAGCATAAAAAAGTACTGAATGTTATCTTGCTATGGGGATGATGGAGATACTGTTATTTTATATATATATATATATAAATTCTCCATAACCAATCGTGGGAAGGATATTCTCATTGACAGTCACTGTAGAGGAGGACGCTAAACTTGTAGTCTACTCACAACTAAAATTCTTTGTGTTGTTTCAGCTTGTGTTTTGTCCAATCCAACTGATGTGTTAATTATTTCGTATCTCGTGGCCACTGTTCCCAAAACCAATTGGCATTTAGAGTTCCCCGTGATATATCGCCACAAAAAGGGATCCATGTGGACAGTGGTCAGTGATGATTCTCTCCTTTTGTAATACTCCTTAATCATACTATTTATAAGATTAATAGCTAAGGAAATATACAGAAATCTAGAGAAATACCTTGTGTAGTCATATTTTGGTATGGAACGAAAGTACACATACAATTAAGCCACAGTATATGCAAAAATCACAATAATGTTAAGGGAAATATAAGTTATTGAAGGGGTGGAAAGAGAACATAGTTTTCATGAGTGTACAATGGGATGAATAATGTTATGTAATTGACTTGAAAAATGAGTCTCATATACATACTATATATGGATGAAATTAAACTGTTATTGTGAAGCAAGGGAATACATGGGTGAATGCTTGAGTTGAGGTTCAAAACATGCGATGGTGAAGAAGATAATGTTAGTAAATTGAATTAGTTAAAAACAACTTATGAATGGATGCAGGATGATTAAAAGAAAGTGAATGAGAATAAGTAGTGAGAGAAGGACTAACAGTGGGTGAGTAGGAGAGTGAATGGGATCATAAATGTGAGAAAAGAGAGATAACAATGGATGAAGGAGAGAATCTGATAAATGAGGGGAGGGGTGGGAGATGTGGGAAGTGTGACAGGTATGGGTGGTGTGACAGGTGTGGAAAATGTGACAGATGTGTTAGTTGTGACAGGTGTATGAAATGTGACGGGTGTGGGAAGTGTAACAGTTGTGGGAAGTGTGACAAGTGTGGAAAGTGTGACAGGTGTGGGAAGTGTGACAAGTGTGACAGGTGTGGGTAGTGTGACAAGTGTGGTAGGGCAGTTAGACACACACTACACAACCTCCAAATTGTGTTACTGTGTTAGCTGGAGGGAGGAAAGGGAGAGGGAGAAAGAGGGACAGAGGAAGGGAGGGAGGAGGAGGGAAGAGAATGAGAACTGTAAGATGAGAAACAAGAGAGAGAAGTATAGAGGAGTAAAAGGATCAAAATGAAGGGAAAGAAAGAGGATTGAGAGAAGAAAGGAAAAGGGAGAGAAATGTGAGAATGGTTGACGGTAAACAGAGTGATGGAACGAAAGGAAGGTAGATAATTTAAAGTAAGAACATAAAGTAAATAGGTACACAGGTAAGTAGGTAGGTTGGTAGGTAGGTAGGTATGGAAGGAAAGTAAAGTTAACAGCTGGGGGAGGAGAGGAGAGGGACAGAAGGAGGGAGAGAGTGAAGGGAATGTGTGAGTGAGAGTGAGGGGGATGTGTTTACTGAAGGAAGTAAGAGGGGAGGAGGGGAGGGAGGTCACTCTATTATACACCACACTGGTTAGCACAACACACCCTCACGAGAGAGAGAGAGAGAGAGAGAGAGAGAGAGAGAGAGAGAGAGAGAGAGAGAGAGAGAGAGAGAGAGAGAGAGAGAGAGAGAGAGAGAGAGAGAGAGAGACTTGGCGTTGAGTTGAATATCGTTTCATTATCTATTTAAATGTAGTGTGGAGGGGTGAAGAGAAAGGTGGGGGGGGGGGTGAAAGAGAACTACTGTGCATTTCACTTATGAATCAGAGGGAACTAAGGAGGAAGAAAGTAGTAAGCTGGAGAGAGAATGTAGCATGTGAAATATATTAAATGAAAAAAAATACGAGGAAGGAAGGAAGAATGGGAATGAGTGATGGTGTGTGGAAGGAAAGAAGATAGAGAATGGTGGAAGATGTGTGTAAACGAGAGAGAGAGAGAAAGGGAGAGGTTGTATAGAAGGAAGATTCAGTGTAAGTAAAGTCTTTTAAACACCAAGGTGCTTCATTCAAGTTTCACAGTTAAAGAAGTACACCAACATCAAGAACTAAGAGTGGTTGTAGTTGGTCTGACGAACTTCTATAATATTCATGTGCACAGGATGGAAATACTATTAAGTGCCTTTTTCCAGATAATAATTTTAATATGGCTAACAGCAGAAAATTGAACTCGCAATTGGAAAGCCTTTTCAACTCAAGGGAATATATTACCCACTAATGCTGATCCACTTAACAGCTTTCTTTGTAATTAATCACAAATTTTCAGTTTTGTTGTTCATTGACTGTATTTCTTTGTAGTCATTTTTTTCATGTGATCAAACTCAGCTGTGTTTCAGAAGATTAAACATTGCGTCAATTTGCACATTTCAGTGAGAGTAAAGTCTGTGAAGCTGGTCTCATGCACTCACTACCTTACTTAGATATACTTCTCACTCTCTGGTTCTCATTAGTTCTCACCAGCCCAGGCCCAGTCCTCAGTATCCCTCTCTTAGCTCGTTTTCATCAACAACTCTTGACACGCAGAGAGCAAGTTAGGAGAGATGAGTGAGGGGCGGGTCGGGGCGGGGCGGGGCGGGGTAATGATATGCAGGAGGCAGTAAACTAGATTTGCATATCTGGTGTGTCGAAAGTTTTGCCCGCGTCACCTTGCTACCTGCAGGAGGTAACCTTTCTTCATGGTGGTGTCAGATTCTACATGGTGTTGCTGGTGTCATTGTCTACATGGTTGGCTGGTGGTGTCACTCTACAGCTTACATTGCCAATCATTACGGTCTTGTGGGTTAAGGTGGTAATTCTTTTTCGGTACAGTGGAGTGCCTTGATTCCTCCAAAGTATGCTAGGAAACAGGACCAGAAGAGCAAAAATAATGGTATTCTCTTGCTTGGAATAGATTGGAGGATTCAGTTGCTCCAGAATTACCAACACAAAACTTCCCCCTTAACTCGTCCAGTAGGGTTCGAGGTTGAATAGTGTATTGATTGTATTCTCTTTGGTGACTGGGATGTTTTTTACTCTTCATATTACGAGGTGAGATGAGTTGGTTATAGCCGTAAACTGATATGGGATTCCCTTAGGGGTAATATTAGAAAAGGACTTTAATACCGTAATGTACAGATGTGTGTTTCTTGGTACGTAAATAGAACAATACTCGTTTATATGTATGTACAGTCATGGTCAATAGTCCTGCAACACCTTTGGATGAAACGGCCTTGAAAAATAGCTGGCAGTCTCTGTGATATTGGTTCATAAGATTCACTCCCACACCTCACTTTCATTCGGCCGATGCAGGACTTTTGACCGTGACTGTACATGAGTGAAAAAAAAACATCTGCTGACAGGAAAATATCACCAATCATACCTAACAAAGTAACGTTATCTGACCATCATGACCTTTGTCTATATATTATAATTTAGTTTAAACATTAACTGTCTCCCTGGAAAAGTAATTTAAAGAATTAATAATTTTCAGGAAGGATAAGCCAGTCAGTGCTTACCTACACCACAAACACAAATTGCCACATACACACGCACACACAACATGTATACATTATCATGCTAACACACACACACACACACACACACACACACACACACACACACACACACACACACACACACACACACACACACACACACACACACACACACACACACACACACACACACACACACACACTTACTCACAAACAAGCAAACATAAAGCACGCTCAAGTGCCTAATGCTTCTAAATATTCATATACTGTATTATTATATTTTTATTTATAAGGTGTATTCCCATGTACTGTACTGTATAAGTATATACATTATGTTAAAGATGCCTGTAGTCCTCTCTAAAAGAATAATACTGGATGTATATTTTTCTACAATATATTTTCCTCCCCAGTGACCTCATTCCGTTGACACAGGCTGTCCTATTCGATGCTTGGGGTGGGTAGGCTGTCCCTTGGGAAATCTAAACACAAAGAGTGCCTCAGGTATAGAACCTCAACGGAACGATAGGCACACTCAAAGATACACCCACACTTATGCACCTACAGTAATTTTTGTTCCCTTTATACAGATACACAGAGGAATGAATTATTAATTGAGGGAATAAAAAAAACAGGTTTTTGTTATAGGGAGCAGCACAAAACAGAAACAAGGACAAACTTCCGAGTTCATTTCAATCACAAAGCAACAGCAAGAAAAACTACCATAAAAAACAAGTGGCATAATAAACGATTAGGTATGGTATGGAAAGGAAAGACATATGAATATAATGAAATAGAATTAGGAATGATGACAACGTTAAACATTAAGTATGTATCAGGAAGAAGCAGACGTGTAGTTGGATATGATTATAGATTTCAAAGTCTTATCATCGGAAATATCAAGTTTTAGGCGCCATAGAACCTAAAATATCAACGAGTAGAGAACGATTCTTTATAATTTGAGTTCGGAGAAACATCAAAATATCTGCATGAAAGACGGAAGGTTGAAATAATTAAAGGTGAAAGGACATGGACAGATATTATAGATGATCTCACAGAAGACTGAAAGTTGATCACCCCCAAGTATGAGGGTGAAAACTCCAAGCCTCTCCAACGCTGAGATACTTAATGTAGTGGCGACACTAAACCAACACTTAATGAATTGTTTATCTAGAATTTTGTACATCTATATTCTATGATATTCAGTTAAGCTGTATTAATAGCAGCTCACCGTTTTGATATAAAGTTTGGTAGCTTAGAGTTTGTGTGAATGACCGTTTATAGCTAGTATTTGTCAGAATAGATGAAGAAATATACGTTAGGTCATTTATTATATACGGTACTTACCCAAACTAGTGACCGTTCAGAAACACTATATATTTTGTGGAGAAAACTGTCTTAGCAGCGGGGCATACCATCTATCTTTCTGTCTACAATTATTGGTTACATATACTACCTCCTAGCATATCTTTACCTCATTATCAGTTCTCTACAGCATAAGAGAATAAACGTCAGTGTGGTGTCAACAAGTGAAGAGGAAAGTGGCAGTGTGGTGCCAATAAGTGTGGTGATGATGGAGTGCCTTGTGGTGTTTTGGAAAGGTCACCTGTGGCATGACTCAATAATGCACCTCCACAAACTTAAAAGCCAATCTTTCAACCCAGACTTTACTGCTGTCAGGAGAAAGTTTGATGGTACGTGAGCCAGACGACAGGGAACGAGGTGGCAGGGTGGTCATGCGGCAGGGGGGTTAGGTTGCAAGGTCTGTTGGAAGGGTGGTAAGAGAGGTGTATGATGGTTAGTAGGCAGGGTGGTTATAGGATGTAGGGCTGTTAGGATGGCAGGGTGGTGTTTGGGTTGCAGAGAACGACGTGGCAGGGTGTTTGTGAGGCAGGGTGTTTGTGAGGCAGGGTGTTTGGGTGGCAGGGTGGTGGTCAAGTGGAAGGTAGCTTATTTGTGGTAGGGAGCAATGAGAAAGCAAATAAGGTGGTAAAGAGTGTGATACCGAGTGGTTAGATGGCAGGGAGTGTGGTGGCAGGGAGTGTGATGAGAGGGAGTGCGATGGCAGGGAGTGTGATGAGAGGGAGTGTGGTGACAGGGAGTGTGATGTCAGAGAGTGTGGTAGCATTGTGTATGGTGGCAGTCAGTGTGGTGTCAGGGAGTGTGGTGGCATTGTGTGTGGTGGCAGGGAGTGTAGTGGCAGGGAGTGTGATGAGAGGGAGTGTATTGGCAGTGAATATGTAGAAATAAGCTAGACTAAGGAAAGAGTATTGTCTCATTTTTACCCATCTCCACCCCACCAAACCCCACTCTCACTTTCACTTAGAGGCGTAGGGAAGAGAGGAAAAGGACAAGAGGTAAGGAGATGAAATAGGAAAGGGAAAGAATAGGGATATAAATGTAAGGATGTGAGAAGGGGATTGAAAGGGAATGAGGTATGAAGAGAGGTACTGAGTGTGTATGGGGAGTGGGAGATGTTGAAGGGATACCATATGCATAGAGAGTTAGAGGAGGTACTGAGAGGAGGCATAGTGGAGGAGTGAAGGCAAAGAACAGTGTGTTTTGGGGATGAGAGGAGGATAACAGAGTACTTATGACACTCAGATTATAGGGTACAGTATTTGGTTTCAAGAGTTAATGATACAGTCTAAATTAGAAATATAATATATACTAAATAAGAATATATAAAGCTTTCCTCACCCACATCTGCCTCTCACTGTCGTTATTCCTTGAAAAAGAACAAATACCCGGTAGGTCACAAAGGCGTCAGAAGTTATATTATAAAATATTCACACACGTTAACTCTCAAGGTGCATCGAAAATAAAATCAGAGAAGCTCAGAAATTTTATGCATTAGCCATGACGCGCATGTTTAACTTAGTCACACAGTCAGGAACTTCTTAATTCTGTTCACTCTCGTCCTGGAATAACTCTTATAGTTTCTCAAGACTTAGTGCTATATTCCAGAACAGTCATGTATGCTGGGTGATAAAGTTTCTGGTACAATGGTTTCATAGACATTGAAACAACTATCGTAAATTGAATATGCATGTTTCTTAATTTGATACGGTTAAACTCTGTACATTATAATACAGGTGAAAGAAATGTGGCACACCAGAGGACTGACAGACTGAAACACAAAATATAATTGTATGATGCATTTATGTGTGGTCAGTCCACGAGAGAATGCCGTGGAACATAATCCCGTTGTAGACCGTTGCCATAATTCTGCAATATGTTCTTAGACATTCACTTTGTGCCTCGATGCTCAGTGGTAGGATGACATTTAAGTTTATTTACGTGAAAATTATACTTGAAGTGAATGTTTTACCGTGCTCAGTCAACGAGAACAAGTATCATGATAACCAGACGTTGTGGTTGATATGCCGGGACTCCACAACCAGGAAAATCTAAGCATAATCAATAATGACATTCTTGTACCAGGCTAAATACGTTCCATATAGCACTACAGCATTATAGGCAAAGTATTTCTCCACTTCCCCCCATGCTCGGGAAAACGTTGAAAAGTAATTCCCCTTGTTGTTGTTAAGCAGTTTTGTTGAGAATTTACGAGAGGTGTCATAAATAGAGTTTGAGGACGATGTATTGCCGTGTTTACTATCTGCTTCACACTCCAAGGCAGCCCTGGGCCACCTTACCAAACCTAACATGCATCACATTTAGCCTCTCTGGTGACGTACATACAGGATATACCTAGTAATATTATGTTCTTTGTGGCTACATCTCCTTTATTGATCTATAGTAGTAGTCGATAGATAAATAAACATTCAGCCAAATATATTATTATTGTATTAGCTAACCAACTTAACGTTGTGGATACTTAAGGTAACTCCATTATCACTCCCAAACCAGACCATTCTCCATATCATGTATACCGAAGAGGCTTTCATACTTCCCACTATGAGACTATAACAAGTTTGACGGCTGTAATTTAGAAGGGTATAGAGTTGTAAACGTGGCAAGTGTCAGTCTTCATTTGTTTACATGATATAGTTTTTCTGCTCAGATAAAATATGGAATTTGTCCTATCGAAATATTTTTACCTCATTGTCTGTCAATACATTATCAAGATGGTTTTGTATCATATTGTAATCAGAGTTATTATGGGATGCATTTTATATGGTGGGTAAACGAGTGTGTTAACAATCTGGTGGATATGTGATATTTTTTGTGGCAGAGAGAGTGACTTCTCGAGCGTGTAAGAGTAAATGTAAAAATCTGCATGTATAAGCTAATGACTTACTATGTTATTATTGTGAACTAGTAGGTGAGTGAGTGAGTGAGAGATGGATTAAGTTGAGAGTGATCGGGTGAATGAGATCGTAAATGCATGCGTGGGTCAGCGAGTTGGTAGAGGAATTAATAATTCTTAGACAATATATGAGCGAGTGAGGGTATGTCCATCACACTCTAGCCGCCACAGCAATAGGTAATGATGTGTAAGGTGGTGTGGCAGCCGTCAATGTGTGGGCCGTGGGGGAGGGGGGGGAGGACAAGGAGAGGAAAGGTGGGATAGAGGAGGAGACCAGGGGAAGATGGATAGGGCGGAGGGAGGAGGGAAATTCAAGTAAAAGTTGGAGGGTAGAAGGGTTTAGGATTTATTGAGGGTATGAGGGCCTAGAGAGGCTTGGAGGAGAGTGGTGTGAATACAAGGTGAAGAGGTAGGTTAGGATGAAGTCAGGGGAAAACAAGAGAGGTGGAGAGATTTGAAGGCAGGCAGGAAGGAAATGGTAGGTGGAATTAAGGAGAACACAGGGAGAGTTAGAGGAGTTGAGGGAAAGTAATCAACTCGTATTCTACTCGTTGTGTTAATATGTGTTGTGTTTTGTGTCTATCCACCAGTCACCGTCCATATTGTTTAAGTTAGTTGCGTGTTGTATACTCCTTTATTTATTCGTGCACCTGTCATCATCCCTCCCACTCTCCATCAGATAACTACCCTCATCCCTGCCTCTTCACCTCACCCTGTAATATATATATGTATGTACCATTATCCCTGGTTGTGTCTCAGCTCATAAATTTGTAATCAATCACACCTGCCAGCCCCTCTGCCTATATCTCTCCCTACGTATTGTACCTGCCATTATCCCTTCCTTTCTGCCTGCCTTCCTCTCAACTTACAACATTTATCTTTTCAGTTTCATATTTACCATGCTGATATAATTTCACTTCCTTCACTATTTACATTATTTTGAATCTCTCCCCCCACCCTACATTGTCCATTCCTCCCTACTACTTTGACTCTGATATCTAGCCTATGGACATCTTCAATATCGTTCTGCTAATCTGTCATCCTGCCAACATACTTCACTCCCACCTTATTTCACTCCCACCTTATTTCACTGCCACCTTATTTCACTGGCACCTTATTACATTGCCACCCTATTTTATTGCCACCTTTTTTCACTGCCAACCTATTTCACTGTCACCTTATTTCACTGCCACCTTATTTCATTGCCATCTAACCTCTTTGCCACCCTTCTTACCAATCATCCTGCTTCCCTGCCTTGCTAACCTATCCCCTGTCTTCCTACTACCTTAAATCCCAGTAGTTACCCTGTCTCCTCAGCCTATCGTTCCGTTGCTGTAATTCCCTGCCACCCTGCTACCTTGCCTTTATGTTCCTCAGGCACCCTACTACCCTACCTCTCTACCCACTTCCAACCTACCTCCTTCCTACCCACACTCCCTGCCTCCCTGCTACCTTACCCCCCTCACTCCCTGCTACCCCCACTCCCTTCCAACCAGCCACACTGCTATCCACACTCCCTGCCTTCCTCCCTTCCTGCTACCCTACCTCCCTCCTACCCTCACTCCCTTCCACTATGATACCTTACCCCTCTCACTCCCTTCTAACCAGCCACCCTGCTATCCACACTCCCTGCCTACCTGCCTTCCTCCCTGCCTCCCTGCCTGCCTGTCTTTCTCGATGTCTGTCTTCCTTCCTCCCTGCCTGCCTTTCACCCTGCCTGCCTGTCTTCCTCCCTGCCTGTCTTCCTTCCTCCCTGTCTGTCTTCCTTCCTCCCTGCCTCCCTGCCTGCCTTTCACTCTGCCACGGACGGTAATAATTATTTAACCTGGTGGAGCTGCCGAGGTCATCAAAAATTTAACTCTGGGTAACACTGAGGCCTCATTGTCCTCACTCATCATCCTCTCTCCTTATTGTCCTCATTCCATATTCCTCACTCATCATTGTCTTCACCCAGTATTCCTCACTACGTATTCCTCACTTCTCACTCACTCATCATCCTCTCTCCTTATTGTCCTCACTCATCATTGTCTTCACCCAGTATTCCTCACTGTGTATTCCTCACTTCTCACTCATTCATTTGTCCTCACTTCTCCTTTTATTCACCCCGTATTCCTCACTTCTCACTCATTGCCTTCACTTCTCATCCATTGTCCTCTCTTCTCATTGTTTGTACTTCATATTCCTCACTCCTCACTCATTGCCCTCACTCCTCATTCATTGTCCTCACTCCGTATCCCTCATTCTCATATTGTTTTTACTTCTCGTTCCTCATTGTCTGCACTTCGTATTCCTCACTCCTCACATGTTGTCCTTACTCCTCATTTATATTCCTCAGTCCTTCCTCCTCTACCTCCTTAGCCTACTACACACTACTAAATAACCTCATTATCCTCACTCATTATCATTCATCCCACATTTCTCGGTTATTCATTGCCCTCACACTGGTCTCATTTCACATTGTCTTCACGTCTCACAATCTTCGTTCCTCACTGTCCTCATCATTCAACATTCTTCACGTGGCAACTCCTCATTTATCAACATATTACAGTAAATATCCACACCTCCTCACACCTTGCTTGTATAATTATTTTCTCACTCCACTCACTCACTTTCTCATTTTCACTCTCTCATATTTCCTACTACTTATATTTTTCCATCTCATTCCCGTGTTTCACTTTCTCACTAACTATTTTCACTCTCACCTTATTCCCTTTTTTTACTCTCATTTCCGTATTTTCACTCTGGCTATCGTATTTTCACTCTCACTCACATAATTTCACTGTGACTCGCGCCCTCATGGTAATTAATTTTCTGACCTTTTTATTTCAACACTCGATCAGTCCTAATTAGCCCTTACTTCCACATCCACTATAATAATATTTAATTTTTTTCTTTCACATTCATCTAAAGAATATCTACTCCAGTTTTACCTATGTAGCTTTTATTTCAGCTTTATGATTATAACTTTTTTTTTTTTTTTTTTTTTTTTTTTTTTTTTTTTTTTTTAATGAAGTTCCCTCATATCGGTGCCACCAAAAATGGATACGTAACTTACCGTAACAATCACAATGAGGAGTGAGGAATACGGAGTGAAGGCAATGAGGAGTGAGGAATACGGAATGAGGATGATGAGTGAGTGAGAAGTGAGGAATACGTAGTGAGGAATACGGGGTGAAGACAATGAGGAGTGAGGAATACGGAATGAGGATGATGAGTGAGTGAGAAGTGAGGAATACGTAGTGAGGAATACGGGGTGAAGACAATGAGGAGTGAGGAATACGGAATGAGGATGATGAGTGAGTGAGAAGTGAGGAATAATACGTAGTGAGGAATACGGAGTGAAGACAATGAGGAGTGAGGAATACGGAATGAGGATGATGAGTGAGTGAGAAGTGAGGAATACAGGGTGAAGACAATGAGGGGTGAGGAATACGGAATGAGGATGATGAGTGAGTGAGAAGTGAGGAATACAGGGTGAAGGCAATGAGGAGTGAGGAATACGGAATGAGGATGATGAGTGAGTGAGAAGTGAGGAATACGGAGTGAAGACAATGAGGAGTGAGGAAAACGGAATGAGGATGATGAGTGAGTGAGAAGTGAGGAATACAGGGTGAAGACAATGAGGAGTGAGGAATATGGAATGAGGATGATGAGTGAGTGAGAAGTGAGGAATACAGGATGAAGACATTGAGGAGTGAGGAATACGGAATGAGGATGATGAGTGAGTGAGAAGTGAGGAATACAGGGTGAAGACAATGAGGGGTGAGGAATACGGAATGAGTATGATGAGTGAGTGAGAAGTGAGGAATACAGGGTGAAGACAATGAGGGGTGAGGAATACTTTCTTCCACTCGTATTTCACTGGCGACTCAAACAGCCAACTGAACTACAGACGTTCTCACTTATAAATTTTACTGGAATTGTCCGAACCCACAGACAACACACTGCCACCAAATAATAATTTATCGGTGCCACCAAAAATATATCCGTATTTATACATGTTTAGTGCCACCAATGTATCAGTGGTTACAGCTTAGTGGGCTTATTATTGTTGCCACCAATGTATCGGTAGGATGTAAACACCTGTAGTAGTAGTTGTTGTTGTTGTTGTTGTTGTGCCTCATTAGTACAACCGACTTATCACGCCAGACACTTTGTAGTTGTTCGGAGCGGTTACAAGAGTTACTGGTAGCGTGTCTCTTTGTTCACCCAAGTATTCAGTATCTTCATAGTTTAGTTACCAGGCTAAAAGGTTAAAGTCTTCAGTCCTCTTCTTTCCTTTATTATGTACAGGTAGATTACAAGTTATGTACAGTCGGCCTCAGGAATTCGTACACAGAACATTGGTTACGAGAGGTCCTTATTCTGCACACACTGTAGGCATTGTTCTGCTGACTGGTTCAAGTATTAGGCAGATAACATTACTTGACAAATTTGGTGTTAGGGAATTAATGTACAAAATGTTCTAGTTGTTACGAACCCTTGTTGTCACAGTGGTGTATATGAATTCCTGAGGCCGACTGTACAAGTTCCAACTCCTGTTCTGGGAACTAAGTCTAAATATTGATTTGATTTCTGTTTCTTGACTTGGAGAACAATTAGACTAATAAGTGAGAAGGGTAGATAACTATGTGTCAGTTCTCTACGAAATACGAGATGTTTCTGACAGTCATACAGGCAAGATTGCTACTGAGTTGATTATTAGGCTGGTGACATAATGGAATATGATATGGGGAACTACTTTGCATCTAATTCCTAAACAGACATCATCCTGCAATACCAATCAATTTCAATACATGTATTATAATTATGGTTTATATATGCCATTCATTTTATATACTTCCTCATCCTATCTAAGTATTCTTATATCAGTGACGATAATTTGTAAGTGATGAAGATACGTGGTAATAATACTTAAGGAATCTGAGGCATATGACAGCCAGCCTAAACAGGATATGTGTCAACAGTGTTAAGTAAACAGTTGCATTCCTCTCTGTCTCTTGACTATTGACTGTTGTTTGTATGTTGTATTTATGCAACTGATCTATTCATTATTAAGGACCCTGTAATGGTGTATGAAAATTGGAAGCTTCTGATTCCTCTTGACCATACCACGAAACAAGATGCTTCCTTATAGGTGTGTGTGTTTCGTGACTATATTAATTTTGAAGGACTCATTTAACTCCAATTTTCTGACTACAACACAGGGTCCCTTAATCATTGGGCACATTACATATAACCCACGGATACACCCTTAGTTTCAGTTTAACTTTCTCATTTTCAGTCTACTGTAATTCCCTCCTTTGCATTCCTTTCTTGTGATTATTATTGATTTCTTCCTCGTTTTCAGTCCAATTCCTTCCTGTTCATTCCTTCATCATCATACATTTTCCTCGTCATTTTCACCCATTTTCATTCCTTCATCATATTATTAATTACTTCATCATTTTCAGTCCAATTCCTTCCTGTTCATTACTTCATCA
>JAWQEG010009214.1:5000-16144 GCA_033782935.1 Petrolisthes cinctipes
ATAAAAAAATTTGGCAACGAAACATCATATTGCCTCGAGTTAGACTTAATATATATAACCAACATGGGTCGTAGGCAAGAACAATGGTACGATGGCTATGTAGTGTGTCAATAGAGTCATCGTACCGGTACCACGGCATCGTCAACACCACAGATATTCTTGCCTACAGCTGCTCCACGTGTCAACTGGATATACGAACCATATTGACCGTGGTCCATGGGTGACTTGTGTTAGTAATTAGCCTTTAGTGTCAAGGGTCAGAAGTTGTTGTGGATATAAACATGGGAATTGCAACACTCACTTCAAAGAGTTTATATACGTCATTCATTTTGTGGCAGAGGTTACTGTCATGTGTCAGAGAGTACAGCAGTATAATACAAGACGGGAGTGCTCGTGTTTGACAATATTAGTTCGTATGCCACACTGTATGAGAGAGAGAGAGAGAGAGAGAGAGAGAGAGAGAGAGAGTTAGTGTAACGTCAGCCGGAAAGGTCATATTTTCGTTTCGAGCCCCGTAAATATTCGAACAGGTAAGTCGAAGCAGCAAGAATAGCTTCACAATTCTGGCAACTGTGTCAAACCAGACAATAAGTCCATCACCCCACCTCCATCACCCCACACCACTGTCAAATGTCCTGCTGCTGTGATTTACCATATGTGTTCGAATATTTATGGGGTTTGTGACGAAGACGAGATTTCTTATATATATATATATACAGGGTGATTCAGAAATGCGTGCCGAAAATCCGCAGGTGTATTCCTGGCACATAATTGAATGTAAATTAGTCAATAACGATTTTGGAAATTCTCAATAGTTTATAAGTTATAGTGCCTTCAAGGTTTGAAGAGTGTGTTTAAATCTAGGGATTGTACCATAATCTTTCAGACACGTGTGAAATTACTTAACTCCCATGAAGGCATTGGAAACACAGTAAAAGTTACTAAAGAATATGACAAAAGCTGTAGAGTGTACAGTCACAGCAAAATGTCTGAAAGATTATGGTACAATCCCTAGATTTAAACACACTCTTCAAACCTTGAAGGCACTATAACTTATAAACTATTGAGAATTTCCAAAATCGTTATTGACTAATTTACATTCAATTATGTGCCAGGAATACACCTGCGGATTTTCGGCACGCATTTCTGAATCACCCTGTATATATATATATATATATTCCCAGCTGCAGACACAAGTGACACTTGTTACCTTGACTCACCACCAACAAGTAACCTTGACTTTGTACTCACTCTCACTCTCTACATTGGCGTTTACATAAGCTTGTGGTATCCGCATGTCTGGAAGTCCCTGTGATGTACAACCTCTTTGAAATATTGATTATAACACACACCGAGATAACTCTTTCCTGTACGACGGATTGTTTGTACAAATGTGCTGTTTCGAGGAAATTTAACTTGAAAGGGTATTATTTCTTTCTTTCCATTGCTTATAAAATTTAATAGCCAACTGACACTATTTGCGGGCCTCAATTACCAGCAAGTAATATCCTTAGAGCTCGACACGACGCCGTGCCACGGAAATAACATATGGTTGTTGTTCAGTACGTGTACGTGGGATGTGCAACCCTTCTGAAGAATAGGTACCATATGGACACTCACCTTGACAACCTCTTTCCTATACAACAACTTTATAAGGCTAAAAGGACCTGCTCCCAGAGAAGTTTACCAACAAAGGATGTTTTTCTCAGTTTATATTACTATACGATATAAAATAAGGATTACTGAGAATATAATATATACCGGTATATACAGGAAGCAAATGTGTAAGTGTCTGACATCGAGCATGATTGAGAATGTAACAAAAACTGCACGTGTAGGTATACAACACAGCGGGTGTGAGTGAGAACATAACAAAGAGTGAGTGTGGTGGTGTGAGTGCGTCTACAACAAGCAGATTACTGGCATCAGACCTGCAAGTAGAGAGCTTACTGTCGGCCCGGGAAGCAGACAGACAGTGTGTTGAGAGGCTCAGTGGGCCAGCTTGGTGTTGCCTGAGCTCCTTCTCTCACCACTATCAGCTTGTTAGTCTGTTACCGGCTTGTGTCGTCCTAAGCCTTTCTGGGAACAGCGAATAACCATTTCTGTTAACCACCAGTGTGTAACTCTTTGACTTCTGCCAGTATATAAATACATTAATGACAAATAATGAACGCATTCTAAGTGTCTTATTCATTTTAAATATTGTATTTATTTACAACATAAAATAACCAAATTTATCCCCATTCAAATCCATTCTTGTAAATCATTTTGATAAAATTTAAGACCTTTATAATTCGTGGACGTGTGCTGCCAACACCTTGCCAATTCATGGGTGTCTGGTTTTTATATCATTCCATTTCTGTCGAACCTGAGGGTTAACGATAATTACTGTTTTGAAACACTGTAATACCGACAATATATATTAACTTCATACTTCCATACATAACGTGAAAAAATGTTTCTTGTAACACTGTCTTGTGGAAATTGACAAAAACTTGAATCTGAATGTAACTAATTCCTTCTTACTACGTTTGATTAAAAATAAACTCAAAACAAAAGTTTAATAGGTTACTTGGCTCTTATTCTACACATAAGTTTGCTTGGAACGATAAATATTTTGGTGTTGCTGTACAGTCAGTACCAAAATTCTTGTCAACTGCCACCAGCGGTCAGATAAGAACGGGGACAAGGATTATGTTTGGAATTAGAGGCTTCTGATTCTTGCAGATTGTGTTATAGGAAACAATCTATTCTGACACAGTGTGCTTCATATCACAGGTTGGAGGAATCAATAAGCCCCAGTCCGCTGGCAAAATGTTCAATCCTTCAGTTACTTGGGTAGCTGCTAATTTCCTTACTATATGTTTTTCTCCACCCCGTATGACTGGTGGCAGCCAACACAATACTGAAGTGTGCAAAAATTTACCGCTCAGTTGATGGTCATTTGCTGTTTACCATGTTAGTATGTTGGTTATGATTTATTCCTGTCTTGGTTCACCAATGCCTAGTATGTTGTAAGTGGGAATAACCAGATCCCAAGTAACGAGTGTGACTGCCACAAATAACTTCACTACAGTTGTCAGTAAACAAACACAACTTGTATACATAACTGTATGAACACCTGCCTTCCAATGTTATATCCTTTCCCACCAGAGGTCACTTTAGCAGCTTGATGACGTGGTGCAGTGTTTGTGGATTTCATCACCAAAACAATACGTGTTCCCAAGAGAGCCATTTCATCATATTTGAGTAGTTAAAAGTAAAGTATTGATTACTCTCACAAATCAGAATTTAGAACAGCTGATTCCTTTAAATATTTTCTTCCAAATTTATTTAAGGTGATATTACAGTGTTGGCAAATATAGAACAACTAATTCCTCAAAACTGTTTCCTTCAAAATATTTAAGGATGCATTAAACTCAAAAGTCATGGCAGCGGCGGAAGGAAACTTTTGGAGGTCACGGTATAGGGTGGTCTGAAAGTCTCGTCACTCCCTACCAAATGTTTGAACATCATAGCTGTGAAAAAAGAAAATTGTGTTTATAGATACTGGGCTGACATACAAGGTGGTCAAGACGAAATGATGAGATGACAATGGGAGGTACAAAAGGTTCCAATATATACAGTGTGTGTGTGTGTGTGTGTGTGTGTGTTAAGGGGTAATAAGACTTTCGGACCACCCTGTACATGTAGCATATGTGAAGAAGACCTTGGCACACAACAATGAGTCACCCTTCAGTAATGAGATGAGAGTTATGCAGTGTGGAGAATCTATTTAACAAACATATATATATATTTACACTTGGTTTGAATCAGGACAAGATAATAGTGGTAATGTAGCCTAAGGGAATGTAATGTGTTAAGTGATTGACATGTAAAATTTATATAACTTAATTAATATTTTTCGTAGCAATATAACGTTGTTCTTCTTTTGCTTCATAATTGTGTTTAAGGACCCTGTGGTGTAGTCAGAAAATTGGAGATAAATGAGTCCTTCAAACATTGCCACGAAACACACACACCTATATGGAAGGAGCTGGCTTCGTGGCATGCTCAGAAGGAATCAGAAACCTCCAATTTTCATACACGATCACAGGGTCCTTAAATATATGCATGATGTTCTGTTGTTTAATTGCAGGGAAACTATTAAAATATTTAGATGCCTAATGATGAGCTTGAGAACATTCCATATATAATATCTACTATGACTTTACTAGAACAAATTAATTACCACAGCTGGTCTTGATGAGATTAGAAGAATAGTTATGATAATTATAGGAATATATTCAAGCTTAGAAAGTCATTAACACAATATTACATTTATGAAACGTTTTGTATTGTCCGGAGGTGATTAAATTAATTGCTAGATATATATTATGTTGTAATTTGGTGTGGTCTAAGTGTAATTATCAGCCTTTACTCCGACTAAAATATATAAGATGTGAGTCATGTGTGCGTTAATAATTTATCAAACCCTTACATGCACTTTGTTGTTAATTAATGAAAACGTAGCATTCTCATGGTGAGTGTAATTCACTACTGTACCACGGCAGACCTTCAACGATCCCATGACACACTGAGTAAGCTGAAGAGGATAATGTATACGTTTGTAATTCAATAAAGGTGCATGCCAACACTACCCGCTCAGTCCAACACATTCCGCGCGTTATTATGCAAACCTAAAAAGAAAAAATATACAATCCTTTTGGAATTAAGTTGGAAGGAGATCAGCGAGGCGGGGAGAGGAACGCCATTTACCCTGGTTCCCTGTCACTCCAACTCCCTCCTGAAAGAAAAAGATTGGAATACTTGAGGTGGTTAGCAGCGTGACCCCCAGAGGGCAGGGTAATCGGGAAAGGCAGATAGGGGGACGGTTGGGAGGGAAGGAGGAGATACCAGTAGGGTGGCTGGGTGTGGTGCGTTGGTTTGACAACAGATGGCGTTGGCGGCACCAAAACACATGCCACGGGGCCGCGCTGGAGGGAAAAAGCTTGTTAGGCACGTTTTCATTGATGTGTCTGTGTTGTGTGTGGTGTAGTTTTACGTAGTCATTGTCTCACTCATTCTTATCATTCCTTTACCGAAGAATTGAATGCCATGCAGTTGTTGTCTTTTGATGCTGAACTTAATCTGGAGAGGAGTTAGTATCAAGTAGTGACATTCCTCGGTACTGGTTGGTCCAGTCGATACTTTCTTTCACCTTGATTTTGCTGCCTTATGTTCTCCGTTGGCGTGCGTCTCAAACTCGTATATCCTAGTCAGAGAGTTGAGCGATGACTGAATGAAGGAGGGAGGTGGGGGGAATGTAGTAGTTGTAGAGAGTAATAAATAGAGAGATTGAAGCTGGGTGGAAGAGTGAAGGTTGAAGGTAGGAAGGGAAATAGATTAGTGACGAGGACGGAAGAGAGGTGATATATAGAATTGAGAGGTGAATAGAAGCACTGAAAAGGAGAGAGAGAGAGAGAGAGAGAGAGAGAGAGAGTGACTGAAGAATGGTTGAGGAAATAATAATAAAAAAGACTGGAGAGAGAGAGAGAGAGAGAGACGAGTAGAGGGGGGGGGGGTTAAAGAATGATGGACAGGAGAAGAATGTTTCCAAAGAATAAGAGAATAAAAGTTCCCTGGCTGCACTCTCCTTCCTTCCCACTCTCTCTCTCCCTTCCCTCTCCACCACTCCCTCTCCCTTCTCTCTTCCCCACTCCCTCTCCCTTCCCTCTCCACCACTCCCTCTCCCTTCCCTCTCCACCACTCCCTCTCCCTTCCCTCTCCACCACTCCCTCTCCCTTCCCTTTCCACAACTCCCTCTCCCTTCCCTCTCCTTTCCCTCTCCTTTCCCTCTTCCCCACTCCCTCTCCCTGCTACTCACCCTCAACAATTTTACCTTTTTCTCCTAATCACCACATTTTTAAAACTCATAAATTTTTTTCCTTTCCCAAATCATTAAGGGGATAGTATTATTTACTTTTGATAGACTGGAGTGCCTTGATTCCTCCAAAGTATGACAGGAAACAAACCCAGATGTATAAAAATAATGGTATATATCCTGTTGCCTGGAATAGTTTGGAGGAATCATTTGCTACAGATTTACCTACTACCCAAAACAATGTGCTATAATTTTATACTGTACACTCATTAACCTTTTCATTTAACTTCCCTTCTCACGTCTCCCATTCCTCTCCACAAATTCACTCTTTCCCATTATTCCTCACTCCCCTCTCACTCTCCCTTACCTTCCCTTCCCTTCCCATCCCTTCCCTTCCCACTCCCCTCACACTCTTCCTTCCATCCCCACTCATCTGAACTCTCCCACTCCTCTTGCCCTTCCCTCTTACCATTCCTGCCCACTCACCCTTCCCTCTTACCCATTCCTCCTGTATTCCTGCCCACTCATCCTTCCCTCTTACCCATTCCTCCTGTATTCCTGCCCACTCACCCTTCCCTCTTACCCATTCCTCCTGTATTCCTGCCCACTCACCCTTCCCTCTTACCCATTCCTCCTGCATTCCTACCCACTCATCCTTCCTTCTTTCCCACTTCTCTTTCCCTCTTTCCCACTTCTCTTTCCCTCTTTCCCACTTCTTTTTCCCTCTTTCCCACTTCTTTTTCCCTCTTTCCCACTTCTCTTACTCTCTTTCCCACTTCTCTTTCCCTCTTTCCCACTTCTTACCTTCAGCCCACACTTCTTTCTTTTCTACACACTCACTCCTTCTTGCCTCTCTACCCACATTCACCTTCTCGTTTCAACTCTCATTCCAACACATACTGTACATTATTATGCCTTGAGTCCCATTCCCATACCCAGTCTCCCAACCAGTCGTATCCTACCTGCTCTACCTGTCTTCATTCCACACTCCCTGCCTCCATATATACACACACATGCTCCCTCTGCTACACACACCTGCTCCCTGTTTTCCCACGTCCCATTCCCTACTCCCCAAACACTCCCTGCCTTTTCCACGTCCCATTCCCTACTCCCCACACACTCCCTAACTCCCTACACACACTCCCTGCCACCCCACATACTCCCTGCCTTTTTCATAGTCCAACCCCTACCTCCCACACACTCCCTGCCTCCCTCTACACTCCCTGCATCCCCAACACTCTCCCTGCATCCCCAACACTCTCCCTGCCTCCCACACACTCTCCCTGCCTCCCACACACTCTCCCTGCCTCCCACACACTCTCCCTGCATCTACACACACTCCCTGCTTTCCCACATACTCCCTGCCTTTTCCACGGTCCGGCCCCTACTCCCCACGCACTCCCTGCTTTACCCAGGTCCTAATCCCAACTCCCCCTGCCCTCCTTGCCTTCCCCACGTCCTAATCCCAACTCCCTCCTGCCTTCCCCACGTCCTAATCCCAACTCCCCTTGCCCTCCTCCTTCCCGCCAGTAATGATGAGGTGACTGTAGCCTCACTTTCAGTTTTAGCCTCGCTCTTTTTCCCCGTCTGCCTGCCGCTCTGGGACTGCTGCACCTTCTGTCTGTCTGTTTATCTGTCTGTCTAGAATGGAGTAGCAGGTGGTGGTGGTGGTGGTGGTGGTGGTAGAAGGTGTAAAATAGATGGTGTTTTTGTGGTGTTGGTGGTGTGGTGGTGGTAGTGATTGTTGTTGTAGTGGTGGTGGTGGGTGACGGGAAAACAGTGGAGTTGTTATGGTGATGGAAGCTTGAATGATAGTGGTGAATGGATATACGTAGAGGGGTTGATGGTGGTGATGGGGGCAGAACGTTGATAGTGAAGATGATGACGGAAAAATGTAGGGTGGGAGGAGAGGTATAGTCACTATCACCACACGTCCGACTTCATGCGAATGAAAGTGAGACATTTGAGTGCATGAATCTTTTGATCCAATAATAAAAATAGACCAACAGCTACTATAGTTTCGCATCGTTTTGTTCTTTTCAGTTCTTTTCATTCCAAGGTGTTGCAGGATCATTGGGAGTGACTGTATAATAAGTGTGAGGAAGGGGGTGGAAATGTCAAAGAAAGTCAGATAAGAATGACGTGAGAGTGTGAGACATTATTGTGTTTATTAGGGAGGAGCTAGAGAGACAAGGGAAGGCATGTAGGCAAGGTGATGAAGGATGAGTTTCTGAGGTGGGACATATTATAGGAATGAGTATAACAAATTAGGGGCGTGGGGGAAGTAGGGAAAAGGTGAGTAGGTGGTGTAGAGACAGTATTGTGAGCCATGAGGGGAGTGGGGTATATGGAAAGAGTAGAATTTTGCATGGGAGTGAGATAGGGTGGAGTAGGCAAGGTGGGATGGGAGAGTATGACAGGATGGGTGGGGTAGGGAGTGAGGCAAAGTGAGGCTGGGTGTGGGGCAGGGAGTTAGTCAGGGAGTGTTGGCAGGGTGGGGCAGAGAGTGAGGCAGAGAGTGAGGGAGGGTGGGGAAGGAAGTGGGGCAGAGAATGAGGCAGGGAGGTGGGGCAGGGTGGGTGAGGCAGAGAATGAGTCAGGGTGAGGGAGGGTGGGACAGGGAGTGAGGCAGGGAGTGAGGCAGGGAGGTGGGACAGGGTGGGTGGGACAGGGAGTGAGGCAGGGAGGGTGGGGCTGATCACCAGGAAGGCATGAAGGGGAAACACAAACACAAGAATTTTCAACACAGTTTTGCTCTCCTTTTCTCCCTCCTTTCTCCTTTTCTCCTTAATTCTCTCCTCCCCTCCTTTCCCCATTTCCTTCATTCCTTTATTTCTTTCCTCCACTCTTCTTCCCTTTATTCCACTCCCCCCTCCTTCATTCCTCTCTCTCCTCTTCTACACTTCCCTTGATTTTTGTAACTCCCTTCTATCATTCTTGTTTTTCCATTCCTTATACTGTAATACCTCTTCATTGTACACTCATTATCACAGACTTTACCCTCTTCTCTTCTCTTCATATTTTTCTTGGCTTTGCATATCCTAATCCATATCTGTCTACCCTTGTATCTCTCTATAGAAATATAGCCTTTTCACTCGAGGGAAATATTTATGTTAACAGATATATTTGCTGTAGTTTTGTCATCTATTCTCGTACCCAGACTTGCTTATAAAACCACTTACATACATACATACATACCTAGGAGTCAGAACTGCAATGGCTTCTTAGCAACTGTATCTGTCTACCTAGCAACCCAATGTATCTGCCTAGCAACTAAAGCTACCCACCTACCTAGCAACTAAAGTTACCTACCTAGCAACACAACCTATCGACCTGGCAGCCAGAGCTAACTATATATCCTCGATTATTATTATTTTTTTTTTTTATCGGCTGAGGTTGGTGTGTGGTAGATGTGACACCTGTACAGCATTGTTTGTATGGTAAAGTGTCAATGTAGAGCTGTATTTGTGAGACTTATAATAACAACAACAGCTGTGATTGTTCTTTGGTAATATGATCGACTAGATGTGATATTGCAGTCTTTTTTTTATTCGTAAGTTTATCATGGTCAGCCAGAGAGATCACAGTGAGCGAGAGTAGTTTTGCGTAGGTGACACATATCCAATTTATGACCCCCCCCCTTAAAAAAAAAAAATAATAATAATAAGAAATGAAAAAAGAATGTGTACTCGTATAGGAAATAAAACTACCTACAGCAACCAAAGGCACAAATTAGACAGAACCTTCTCTCCAGCAACCAACTACAACAAACAAACAACTCTACCTGCCTGCTTTCGGAGCCTCAACACTCCCTCCTTACATAGGCCTAAAATCCCTAAGCCACGTTCAGTACTTGAGAAGTTTTTCAATATCTTCTCCACATTCTACTGCCTGGATACCTTCACACTGAGGCTTCCTGTATACACTCGCAATCCAAAATATGTATCCAGGCTTGTTGCTTCGAATAGCCTGATCGAGTATTAAGTGAGCTCAAGCAATTATGAAACAAGATAAGCGTTGTAATTTTTGGTTCACTAGTATGTTAAAGGATTCGAAACTTCAACCAGACCTGGATATGAAGTTTGGAATGCGAGTGTACAGTACCTATCAATATAATACCATCTTCTATCACATCATTGTTACCTTGCAATATTCCTACCTACCTACATTGCTTATACTTAATTGCACAGGTACTTACCCGCTACTTAGGACTACTTACCCAGTTCGCAAAACCATCCTACATAACTTTCTTCCTCCTCTCACCATAAATACATACATACATACATATATACATATCCTGTCCACCTACTTACTCTGCCTACCTAGGTGTACACTCGCGATCCAAAATATGTATCCAGGCTTGCTTCGAATAGCCTGATCGAGTATTAAGCGAGTTTAAGCAAATATAACACAGGATAAACGTTGTAATTGGTTCACTAGTATGTCAAATGACTCGAAACTTCAACAAGACCTGGATACAAATTTTGGATTGCGAGTGTACCTACCGAGCTACCTTCCCGCCTTCTCTCTCTCTCTCTGGCTGGAGGGAAGAGGGAGTATCGACTATTATGGCGAGGGAAGGGGGTCGTGGAGGAGGAATGCCGCAAGGGAGAGGGAAGGAGGGAGGGGGGTGTCAACACGAGGAAGATAGGAGGGAGGGAGGGAGTGAGGGAAGGTGGTAAGGTAGTGGGAAGGATATGGAGAAGGTTTGTTTTCTTCCTTTTGTACTTTCTTTCCTCTTCCTCCGCCTGTGTCATTTTCGTTTCTTTATTTTTCTTACTTCACTTCTTGGTCATGGTACTCTTCCTCCTCTTTCTCTTCCTCTTTCTCCTCCTGCTCTTGTTGCCTGTACTTCCTTTGTATTCCTCCTCCTCTTTCTCCTCTTCTCCCTCTCTTTCTCATTTTCTTCCTCATCCTCTTCCTCGTCTCCTCGTCATCATCTTCTAACTACCATTAGCACAATTTTACTGTTTTCTGAGGTATTGGTTACATCCTTAATTAAGTTTTCATTCAGTCATTAGTGTTTGTTATTACATCATTGACTTTCTGTGTTAGTGTTTGTTTACATCGTCTGCTTCTTCAACTTTCTTACTGTTTTTATACTCTTTGTTGACGTCTTTGTTTGCTCTGATAATGATCTTGGTTTTGTAATTTTGTAGTTTTGTGAAATATGTGACTACGATACATCTCTGGTCACGGTTATAAGAATTTCTGAGACCATTATCAGACCTAAAAGATAATAAGCTTCTTAACCCTAGCTGTATATTCAGTTTTATTTGAC
>JAWQEG010009215.1:0-22777 GCA_033782935.1 Petrolisthes cinctipes
GTCAGGGTTGGGGCAATACTCACCCTTGTCACACCCCTCTACAAGGTCCTCTATCATTTGAGTACTGTCTGTCCTCTTGGGGAAAAAATATAAAAATAATAGGGAGTTTTGTTACAGGATTTCCACCGTTTCAACTTTACAGCGTTCGATGTCAAATGATATTGATAAAAAAAATCGTTATGTAAATGTATGTATATTTTTATGGTACACTGGAGTTATTTTAAGCCTAAGATTTGAATGTAACAAAGAAGAAGAGAAGAAAGAGAAAACAAGTATAGGAGGAAAGAGAAAGGCAAGTAAAACAGGAAATGGAGATTGAGAAAAATGAAAGCGAGAGAACGCAAGAAAGGGAAAAGAAAGAATGTTGGAAAGAAGAATGAGGGAACAATATCTTTATCAGAATATATCCCAGTCACTCAGAACTCAGAAATGTGAAGCAGACTGGTAATTATTTTAAGGAGGTGGATGGGTAACTGGTAAATCTAGAACAAATGATTCCTCCAAACCACACCACGTAACAGTGTACCAATATTTTTGTTCATCTGGTGGTGCTGTTTCCTGTCATACTTTGGAGGAATCAAGACCCACCGATGTATCAAAGTATACCATCCCCTTAATCTTATATGTATACCTAGGAGGCAGCACAACACAACACGACACACTACAGAGGACATAACAAAACAAAACAACACAGTGAAGACAAAGTGTGTGTGTGTGTTGTGCCATTCTCATACACGTCACCCTCACACACACACACCAAGGGGTCAAGGTTTGGGTGCCGTGATGAAGTTCAGATGTTGTTGTTTATTGGATCTGGGTTGTTCTGATGTACTGTATTGTATAAAGAATCAATTAAAAATAGAACTAAACTAAAAACATACACCACACACGCACACACACACACACACACACACACACACACACACACACACACACACACACACACACACACACACACACACACACACACACACACACACACACACACAACACACCCCCCCGACACAATTCGTTCTGAATAAAGACAAAATATTTATGCATGAAGTACTAGAGGGGGTAAAACACTCGGTGTCATATGTATATTTATCAACTTTAAAAGGTGTATATTCAGAGGAAGTCAGTAAGCAAGCCACCGAAAGCAATACAAAAGCACCACCTAACAAAGTAAAGTAGGTGACCCAAATATCAGTGAGCCATGATGGGAAGAGAGGACAGGTGTTTTGCCTCATAGCGATAACTGCGCCACCTGTTATCATGTAGGAAAGTCAGAAAGTTGTTGAGGAACCTTTCATTTTGGTTATGTAGGTTGGGACGTATTTCTTTTTTCACTGTTTGCATTTCGTCATCTCATAACTCAAAGATCCTGTAAAATTTATTTGAGGGTAGATATTTTATGCTATAGTTTTCATCTCTGTTAAAATGCACTGATATAGAATCTTTTTACAATCCTCCCAGATTCAATGTCTGTTAATATGAGTCCAAAGATGGTTGGATATAATACGACTTTTGTCAGTGGTTGTACATCATTGTCTTACTGATGTTGACTGTTCCTCTCCACAGGTGTGTAAGGTGATGATGTGAACAACCGATGAGTGTTGAGCGATTGCTGGTGTAATGATTTATCTTGTAACGTTTGGTAAGTGTAAGCTGCATTTCTTTTGTTAAGGACCCTGTGAACGTGTATTAGACTTGGCGGCTTCTGATTCCTCCTGACCATGCCACGAAACAAGCTCCTTCCATATAGGTGGTGTTTCATGGCAATATTTGAAGGACTAGCTAACCTCCAATTTTCTGACTACATCACGTGGGTCCTTAAAACAGTAATATGTTATAATAGTATATAAATATGAGTGTCTATTTGTATATTTGTTCGTGTCTGTTTGTATGTGTGAAGTTGCAGTTATTCCACTTCTTAGGGTACTTACTAGATTTGAAACCTGATGTATTGATGTTTATATTCAAGATTAGATAATAGTGTGCTTCTGAAAATAATAAACTATGAGAATGGCGCAGGGTGAGGGAACAAACACAGCATTACCCCATGAGGACAAAAGACGGAGACACTGACGATCCACGACAGACAAGCATGAGAGAGAGAGACAAACACAATCATGAGTGAGAGCCAGCTACGGGTGAGGTGAAAGTGGAGTAAGTGAGAGCGGGTGAGAGAGTGCAGAGTCGAGTACTGCTGTGAAGGAGAGCGGAAACAAGGTGGGTTAGTTACGGGGACACGGAGGCCAAGGAGGACACAACACGGAGAGGAAATTGGTGTGGGAGGCAGGGAAGGGTAGGAATAGAAAGTGGAGAAAAAAACATAAAGATACAGGAAAATGAAAATGAGGGAATTAAAAATCAACAATATAACACAGATAGGAGAAAAAATGTGCTTATGAGACATTAGTTAGTTAGCTGGGGATGTGGAATATTAGAAGGAGTATGAAGAGGAGGAGGAGGAGGAGGAGAGGAAAAAAAAGGATCAGAGAAGGGAAGGAGAGGAAAAGAAGAGAGTGAGGTAGAGGTACGACACATCACACACACTAACCTTAGCAACGTATAGCATACACTACACAACACAACACAACACATCACTTTATACCATCCACACACCCTATCTTTCAATTTATACACGCCCACAACCCCCTACCACAACACAACAACAACAATAACAACAACATTCAAAACTTCCATGGTGAAAGAAAGGAAAAACAAAAAAAATAGAAAGAAGCGAACAAAACGAACCCCTGGCTGTGAAATCCAGGAAAGACAGCGTTGCAGGTGAGCATAAACCGTGGGAACCTGGGCCACCATATTCCCACGCTCCCCCGCAGCTGCCACATCTACCTGCCTACCAACACACCCAACCTCCCACATCATCATTTATTTTACCTTTATATTCCTGTAACTACGGTATGTCTGTCTGTCTGTCACTGGGGGTCTTTAGCTTAGAGGAGTGATATGGTATAATAGACGTGGGTGCAGGGGTGTGAGAGAGCTAATGTGTGTGTGTGTGTGTGTGTGTGTGGTGGAGGTGAAGTGGAGTGGACGATGTGTGGCAGCAAGGGAACTAAGCCAATTAGAAGAGACTTGTGAAGGGGTTGTTCCCTCAGGTGGTAGTAGTGGTGGTGGTGGTGGTGGTTGGTCTGACTTCCCCTTGCCCAACTCTTGCTGTGCTGTCAGAGTGATGTGGTAGTGGTGGTTAGGCTTGGTATGTAGGCAGTTAGCTAAGAAGGTTGGTAAGAAGTGATTGAGGGACACAAGGATGGGAAGATTTTATAATAGAGGGAAAGAAGAAAGGCTGTAACATTGGTTGAGGCGAGTAAAGTGGATGGGAGTCACGGGAATGAGGTTGGAAGGTTGAAATGTGGGTTTGGTAAGTAAACGAACGAGGGAAGGGAGATAGATGGGTAAGTAGACAGGAGGGAGGTAATGAAAGGGATAGACAGGTGTAGGCTTGAAGATTGGTGGGTGAAGAGAGGAGGTAGGTAGATTGGTTAGTAGCGTGGTTGGTAGCTAGACATATAAATAGATAGGTTGGTAGGTAAAGAGAGGTAGGGTGGCAGGCAGAGAAAGAAATTCACGAGATAGGAAAAGGAAGATATGTTTATGTAGGTAAGTTGGGAAGTAGGCAGAGAGAGAGTTAGTGAGTTAGTTACAGAGTTTACTGTAATGGCGATGTACTTCAATCTAATCACAAACAGACACTAGAAAATTGTTCAGTAATAGGGATAATAGTAACAAAGACAAAGGCTTCGTGTTCATCTGCCATACTCCCACGACGCAAGGCCACACATGGAATGAAATACGACACATTAACATGATTCAAGGAAACAGCCAGACGTAAATTTTTACAGCGAAGTCCATCAACAAGAGGAAATGCGTTGAGCTGGCTGGCCCCTTCCTCTTACATCATACATTCTCTAATCTAATCACGCAGGTTGAGTAGAGGATTTAGAAACACGAGCGAGAAGGAGTGAATGAGAGAATGAAGGGTTTGGTGAGTGAGAAAAGTACAGAAATGATTGAATATGGCTAGAGAAGGGTATTTGGTGGAATAGGTGGGGGAGTGGTTGGTTGGTTAGTTACAAGGTTGTGAGAGGGTAGAAGTCAAGGTGAAGGAGAGGATTGGGAAAAGAGGAGTAAGTGAAGGGTAGCAAAGTTTGTAGATGGAGTTGAAGACTAATGTGATCAGGATTAGATTTTTATGTGCCAGGAGTGACGGTAAAAAAATTGGGACAGAGTTATATACAAAGATGTAGATAAGAAGGGGGGAGGGTTTAGGAAGGAAGGAAGGAAGGGAGGTAAGAAGGGGAGGAGGGAATTAGGAAGGAAAAAAGGGAGATAGGAGGGGGTTAGGGAAAGAAGGAAGGGAGGGAAAGAAGGAAGGAAGGAAGGGAGGGAGGAAGGAAGGGAGGGAGGAGGAAGGAAGGAAGGAAGGGAGGAAGGGAGGAAAGGGAGCATGTAATGGAGAAAGTGAGTTAGTTACCCACGCTCGAGTAATGAACCCACACACACACACACACACACAAACGCGCGTGACACTTACATATATTACCGGTATTACATAAACGCAACGAGGTGAAAGACAAACTAAAAATTTGGACGCTTTAATAAATAAATATGCGTGTTTCTTGTAATGGATAACACACACACACACACACACACACACACACACACACACACACACAATATGATTACAACCTCTTCAACACACTCTCACACTCCATACTTAAAAACAGAATAACTTGCGCAACACACACACACACACACACACACACACACACACACACACACACACACAAACACACACACAAGCAGTAAATTGCATTCTTTTCTTATGTTGGAGAGGAGACTCGTGCATTGCATTCTTCCATGTATTCTCAACTTCTTCAATTTTTTTTTTACGTTTACGCAGACAATACCGCGGGCTTAACTATTTTTGTGGTGGTGGATAAAAAGTGATGCACGTTAAGGTTGATTGTTATAGTGAAGGAAGCAAGAAGCAGGCGGACTGAATGGGGTGGGTTGGTTGGTTTGGTTGGTTGGTTGTGTCTGGTAACGCTGGTATTGTTATTATTATAAGGAGGAAGAGGTGGGGTGAGGTGAATGTAGGTGGTGTGTGTGTGCATGGGAAAAGGGAAGGTAGTAGAGAGAGAGAGAGAGAGAGAGAGAGAGAGAGAGAGAGAGAGAGAGGAGAGAGAGAGAGAGAGAGAGAGAGGAATAGGTGAGAATAGAAATTAGGAAAGGACAGAGAGAGAGAGAGAGAGAGAGAGAGAGAGAGAGAGAGAGAGAGAGAGAGAGAGATGGATAGGAAAAGGTGAGAAGAGAAAGTAAGGTCTGGAGAAAAAAGAAGAGAGAAGGGAGAGGAAGGGATACAGAAAGGTGGGTAAAAATGAAAGAGGGGAGAGAAGATAATAATAATAATAAGTATATAAATGAGAGAATGAGAGAAAATTATAATAAAGATAATAATAATAATAATAATACAATTTAGAATGTCACATCATCATGAAGAAAAACAAGGAGTGGTGAGATAAGATGTATAGCTTGTTCAGTATATGCACCCCTTTCAAATCAGCAGTCAGTTCTCGCACCCCCCCCCCCCACATTGCTGAAATACAAAATAATGCTAAAACTGAAATACGTGGTTTTAATAAATACATTTGTAGCCATGACAATACATTCCATGAAAGTATTGTAATGGCTACACCACTATACAGTAATGATCTATGTTACATAAACCCACCATTTAAATATATGTGAAGAAAGCAAAATCAGAAATGATACACAACCAATACTCCACCCTACTGTATATGTATCAGTAAGAAAAAATTATTAAACAGGGAAACCATAAATCACTCAAGCAGAGGACTGTGTGTTGATGGTGTGTGGGGAGGTGTGGTGTGGTGTGGTGTGAGACGTGACGATAACCTCCCTCCCTCTGTGTCACCTACGTGTGCTTCCCCTCCCTCGTCCCTCCGAATCACATACGTGTATCCTGTACTCGAGTCTGTTGCAACGTTGGCATTTCATTAGGAATTAGGTGTAGGTTTATCTCTAGCTCAGAACACTGCTGTTGCAAAAAGTTATGTTATTTTTGTTTGCATAAAAAATAACATGCGTATATAAAATATATTTTGCTTTAATTATTCAAAGGCATCCTCGTACCCTTTAGGAACCGGCCTCGCGAGCACCCCTGGATAAGAACGACTGATGTATAGGAAGGAATGATGAAAAAGGCAAATGGAAGAGAAGGAAGGTAACGCCGTGTGTGTGTGTGTGTGTGTGTGTGTGTGTTGTGTGTGTGTGTGTGTGTATGTGTGTGTGTGGTGTGTGTGTGTGTGTGTGTGTGTGTGTATGTGTGTGTGTGTGTGTGTGTGTGTGCAGAGAAAAATAATAGGGAGTTTCATAATTTACCGAGGTCCACCACCACAACAATGACCCCAATACCCCCCGTGAATAAAGGTGGTTATTGTTGTAGCCAAGTAAGTCACTGAGGACCTTTCTTTCTTTGTACACCCACGGTCCTCTCACTCATGTTCTTTTAAACACACTTATGGGTATAGACACGTACAGACCTTTTCACCCACACAAACACACATACCAATCTACAGAGGTGTGTGTGTGTATGTGTCAATGTTTTAGTGTGTGTGTGTGTGTGTGTGTGTGTGTGTGTGTGTGTACTTTGTGGGGTCGTAAACAGCTTTATTCATATATGTTAGAGAGATTATTATCGCTGGTATCACACACACACACACACACACACACACACACACACACACACACACACACACACACAGATGAAGGAGAGCCATATTCAGATCTAGCGTCGTAGTGGTGTATGTATGTATGTATGTATGTATGTACGCGACGGTATCTCAGCTCGACAATAACTAATAAATTGTGTCTATTTTTTTTATTCATGACCAAGCCCTGTTGCAAAGGTTATATAAGGTCTTCCACCCTAAGCTTGTCTGTCCCGGAAAAAGATGCGTTGGGAAAAGCATGCATTAATTTATATACCAGTCATAATTCATAACGTGTTATCTTATTATTATTATCTTTTACACCGGGATTTAATTAATTAAGTTGGTGTGTCTTGTAGTAAAAGATGGTATTTATTTATTTTACTGCATGTTATTAAATATGTTATATACTGTGTTCATCTCGTTTCCAATTGTTGTGTTGTTGTTACATTTCGTCTGATTAAAAACAAAAACAAAAATAATCCTCTTTGGTGCATATTGTTTTCACCTGAGTATAAAGAGTTGTTAATGTTCTGACTCACCTGTTCACACACACACACACACACACACACACACACACACACACACACACACACACACACACACACTAACACACACACACACACACACACACACACACACCACACACACACGACACACACACACACACACACACACACACACACACACACACACAACACACACACACACACACACACACACATAGCAGTCGGCATGGCTTAGACTCATGAATATATTTAAAAGAGACAGGAAAGGGGAGATGGAAAAGCGGGTTGGGTGTACAGGATAAGTTAGGAGGAGTGTGTGGAGAGAGATGCGGAGCAGCAGACAGAAGGGTGGAGTGTGAGGTGAGGAGATGTGGTATAACGGGTGGAGTGTGGTGGTGGAGTTTGGCTTGACATGTGGAGTGTGTGTGTGTGTGTAATGGGGATAGTGGAGTGTGATGCAACATGTGTAGTGTGGAGCAATAGATGAAGTGTTGTGGAGTGTGGGAACAACGGGTGGAGTGTGGTGGTGGAGTTTGGCTTGACAGGTGGATTGTGTGTGTGTGTTAGTTGTGTGTGTGTGTAATGGGGATAGTGGAGTGTGATGCAATATGTGTAGTGTGTAGCAATAGATGAAGTGTTGTGGAGTGTGGAACAACGGGTGGAGTGTGGTGGTGGAGTTTGGCTTGTCAGGTGGAGTGTGTGTGTGTGTATGTGTTTGTGTGTAATGGAGATAGTGGAGTGTGATGCAACATGTGTAGTGTGGAGCAATAGATGAAGTGTTGTGGAGTGTGGTACAACGGGTGGGTGTGGTGGTGGAGTTTGGCGTGACAGGTGGAGTGTGGTGGGCACATCCTGGGAACTCCGGGTCAAGTGTCAGATTCTGGTGGCCGAGTGCAGACGGATTCACATTGCCTTATTGTACGCCTCACTCACCCTGACTCATTCTGCGTCTGACCCACCACCCTGCCTCATCCTACGCCTCACTCACCCTGCCTCATCCTACGCCTCACTCACCCTGCCTCATCCTACGCCTCACTCACCCTGCCTCATCCTACGCCTCACTCACCCTGACTCATTCTGCGTCTGACCCACCACCCTGCCTCATCCTACGCCTCACTCACCCTGACTCATTCTACACCTCACTCACCCTGACTCATCCTACGCCTCACTCACCCTGCCTCTTCCTACACCTCACTCACCATTACTCATCCTACACCTCACTCACCCTGACTCATTCTGCGTCTGACCCACCACCCTGCCTCATTCTACGCCTCACTCACCCTGACTCATTCTACACCTCACTCACCCTGACTCATCCTACACCTCACTCACCCTGACTCATTCTACACCTCACTCACCCTGACTCATCCTACGCCTCACTCACCCTGACTCATTCTACACCTCACTCACCCTGACTCATTCTGCGTCTGAACCACCCTATGCCTCACTCATTCACACTACTAATTTTCCATTTTACTCACCCTAGTTTGTTTAGTGTACGTCTCGCTCACTCTATCTATATCTCCGTGCCATAATTCACACTGCCTCATGCATACCTCTACAATGTTTTAAACCTTCCCACATCGATATATTCCTTACCTCATTCTTCCCACAACCTTAGTAATTCTGTTTCTGCCCTCTGCTCTTCCTCCTTCTCCTCCTCTTTCTCCTGTTATTTTTTCTAACCTTATTCTGTTTCTGCCCTCTGCTCTTCCTCCTTCTCCTCCTCTTTCTCCTGTTATTTTTTTCTTCTTTTACTTGTTCCTTTTGGTTCTTCCTCCCTCCGTTCCTTTCTTCCTTACACATAAACCATTTCTCGTATATAGGTTACTACCATTATTTGCTGCTCTCCAAACCTGTGCCAGTTTGTTTATATATTCTTTCTTTCCTCTCTTCCTTCTCCTTTCCTTTCCTCTCCTTTCCTTTCCTTTCTTCCTTCCTTCCTTCCTTCCTTCCTTCCTTCCCTCCCTCACTTATATACAAAGATATTTCCCTCACAACACATAAATCACATACACTGTGTTTCCAGCTAGTTACCCTAATTACCTCTCCTTACCTCCCCTTCCCTTCCTTCATTTCTGTTTTCTTCCCTTCCTTCCCCTACCTTTTCCTTCCACTCCCTTTCCCATTCCCTCCTATCCCCTCCCTTTCCCTTCCCATCCACTCCCCTTCCCATTCCTTCCTATCCTATCCCCTTCCCATTCCTTCCTATCCCCTTCCCTTCCCTTTCCTTCCACACCCTTTCCCAATCCCTCCTATCCCCTTCCCTTCCCATTCCTTCCTATCCCCTTCCCTTTCCTTCCACACCCTTTCCCAATCCCTCCTATCCCCCTCCCTTCCCTTCCCTTTCCCATTCCCTCCTATCCCCTTCCCTTCCCATTCCCTCCTATCCCCTCCCCTTCCCTTTCCCTCCTATCCCCTCCCCTTCCTTTCCCTTCCCTGGCTGGTTTGGTTGGATCCCTTTTGTGTTGGTCTCTCCCTTTCCCTTGTCAGTCTCACAGTCCCTTTCCATTGCATTTAATCTCTTCATTTTTCCTGTCCCCCTTTACAAATCCTTTGGTGATTCTTTATGCGTTCCCTCTCTGCTTGTCTGTCTGTCTATTTTGTTTGTTTCTCTCTATTTCTCATTGTCTGTCTTTGTGTGTGTGTGTGTCTCTCTCTCTCTCTCTCTCTCTCTCTCTCTCTCTCTCTCTCTCTCTCTCTCAACAGATCATGAATTGAGTATGTGGGAAGAAGATATAATAGGAATGGTAAAAATATCAATGTAAGGAGTGAAAGAAAGATGAGGAGGAGGAGAAGAGAAGGAGACGACACAAGAATGAAAATGAGAAATCAAAGAGAGTGTATAACGGAAGGTGAGGGCCAAGCAGGAAGTGTTGATGGAGAGGGTTGTGGGAGGAAGCGGTGATAATCTGTTGGTGTGGAGGAGGAAGAAGAGGAGAAGAAGAATGTAAAGATAGAAGAGGAGGAGGAAATGGTGGAGGAGGAGGAGATGGTGGAGATGATGGTAGTGGAGGAGTAGGAGGAGGAAATGGTGGAGATGATGGTAGTGAAGGAGTAGGAGGAGGAAATGGTGGTGATGGAGGAGAAGAAGATGGAGGAGGTGGTGTTAGTGAAAGAGTTGGAGGAGAAAATTGTGGTGGTGGTGGTGGAGGAGGAGATGGAGGAGGTTGTGTTAGTGAAGGAGTAGGAGGAGGAAATGGTGGTGGTGGTGGTGGTGGTGAAGGAGATGATGGTAGTGGTGGAGGAGGAGGAGGAGGAGGAGGAGGAGGAGGAGATGGTGGTGTAGGTGGTAGTGGAGGTGGTGAAAAAGGAGAGGGAGAAGAATGGTGGACGACAAATGAATAATAGTTTACGGACACCCGATATTAAATCTTTATTACATGGCCAATACAGTGACAAAGAATTAATTTTCTCCATTGGGCAAGCCATTGGTATATTATATTTGTATTTGTGTTATTGGTAATTATTCTGTACACTAGAATAGGTAGATATGATTTCCTTTATATTCCTTTATAAAGTATCACACACAATGCGAAACGCCATCACAGTTTGGTGAGAGTTTGGTTACATTAGGATTAGGTTGATAAGGTTAGATTAGGCTGGGTAAGGTTTCAGTTAAGATTAGGCTGGGTAAGGTTTCAGTTAAGATTATAATTGTTATTAGGTTTGGTAATGTTGTCTTATTTGGTGCACAGTGTTTCCAAGGTTACAACAACAACAACAACAACAACAACCCATTACTGAGTGCATCATGTGGGAATATTCTACTCTACTACTCCAGTGTGTTGCTGTGGAGACCAAGGATGCAGTTGTTAATAATTATGTGGTCTTTGTAGCCTACTGTACTGTACATGTAATCACAAGGACGTGGAGGTAAATATTTTGTAGTCTATAGCGTACAGTACTTTGAAAATATTTTGATAACACGGGGAATGTTATGTACAGTACCGGTATTAATAATATTATGTATTATAAATGACTAATAACCATGATAAAACTGATACCAATAGTGTTACTTATATCTTATAAAATAGATGACTACTATGAGTAATATCACCAGGCTTCTAATTCATTATTTTCGCTTCTAATAGTGTATGAATGACTATTAACAAAAGCTGATTGATGCCTTTAAAACACCACCAGTCGCATAAATAAGAAAAGTAACGTTCGATGCACAAGTTATGATAATTTCGTTTTTCTTGGCAAGTAATAATGTTTTTGTTTTTCCAGGGAACTCAGCCAGAGATGAATGTTGCACGGCTGAATGTAATTATAGATTTTGCAAACTTCAGGGAGGTTAAAAGTTTTCATTATTCTTTATATATATTCGTTCAGGGCTCCGGGCAGAGAAAAAATTCGTTATATTAATTAGGGTAGCCTTTGCCATTTGCATTGTTTATTTTGTTGTTATACGATGTAGCCTACTAACCCTTCCACTGGTAGTTGATTATAATAGTATTTATTTCTCTGTTGCTTACAAAGGTTTCGTCTCTCCTCTTGCCCTCCCAGCACTGTACTCGAATGTAAAGTAGTGTGTGTAATTGTGAAGGTAATATTTATGTGTAGTTTTCTTGTCATAACTATGCGAGTACAATAATGCTGCTCTATAATTATATCGTTAAGGTATAGTTATGAGACTTCTTTATGCTAATCATTTAAATATGGGGGTAAACATGACGGAGAAAAGTTTTGCAGGCAAGTGTGCATAACAGTAAACCGCCACAACGTGATTTCAATTGCAAAATATACGATCTCTCTCCCAGTGATAATTATACATTCTCTCTCTCTCTCTCTCTCTCTCTCTCTCTCTCTCTGCGCGTGTTAGAATCAAAGGTACGTCCGCTGCCACCAGAGGCCAGTGTAAAGGGGGTCACTGGTGTCTGCGAAGCAAACTAAAGTACTATTGATTGTTTCAGAATCTTCCATTAAACACAACCTTACCACAGCATACGAGTGGAAAATCTGTGTTGTAGTACAGTGTGAAGGAATCCGTAACACACAATTATTCGTTCATAACAGATGTCCACTTTATTAATAGCCTGACTGGTGGTAGAGAATTTGTTGTTGTCTTTGTGTGTGTGAGTGTCTGTCTGTCTGTGTGTGTTTTACCACCCAGTTATGGCTCTCGTGGAAACTCCAAACGAACTCAAACACTTTAGCCATGTGTGAGTAATAAAAAGAAGACGAACATTGGTGATGAAGGACGAAAAAGAAGACGAACATTGGTGATGAAGGACGAAAAATGTTCCACAAGCCAAGCTATTGCACACACACACACACACACACACACACACACACACACATACAGACTGAACTTCTTATAGTGGCAGCGTAAAAACAGACAAACTTCTGCTTCTGACTGTACCGTTAATAAATACCAGCACATTGTGATTTGACTCACATAATAATAATAATACAACTTTTATGACACTGATAATTATACATCATACTACAGTACTTTTTATGTGCCAAAAATACCAGAACAAAATTATAAGGTCATCCTCATTCCTGTCCGTAGTAGCGTTTAATTAAGGGACCCTGTGATGTAGTCAGAATATTGGAGGTAAATGAGTCCTTCAAATATTGCCACGAAACACCACCTATATGGAAGGGGCTTGTTTCGAGGCATGGTCAGGAGGAATCAGAAGTCTCCAAATTTCATACACGATCACAGGGTCCTTAAGGGGGTGCGGTAATATGGGGACAGGCTTGGGGGGGGGGGGTTAGGGGGGTGCGGGAGTAGGGGGACAGGCTTGGGAGGGGGGGGGGGGTTAAGGGGGTTGCGGGAATAGGGGACAGGCTTTCTACCCACCCCAAGCCTGTCGGACCCCCTATTCCCGCACGCCCCCAGTCCCCCCCCCCCCACCCCAAGCCTGTCCCCTACTCCCGCACCCCCTTAAAATACTAGAGCAGCGTCATGCCAACCAACCAGTCAGACCGTCACTGCAGGGGGCGGAAGCTGCTTTAATCTAGACCTGTTCTTCTCAAGTTGGCGGTAATTTTTTACATGTGTTTTGTGTCTATTGTGTTTTAATTTATGTCCTATTTTTATGGTGTTTAATCTGGAATAGCGGGTCAGCGGTCATTTGTAATATACTGTACGTTATTTGTGTCTTTTGTGCTTTAATTTCGTGTTTTGTTTACTGTGGAATAGTTATATAGAATAAAAACACACTTAGGCCTACTTCACATTTTACTCTTTCTCCTTTCTTCCTGTCTGTTTACCCCCACTCTTGTTACTTCATTACCACACTCTTCACACTCCCCTCCCTTTACCTTTCACCCACTCCCTCTTCTATCCGCTTTGTACCCATCCTCCCCAACCCTCCTTACACACACACACACACACACACACAGTCAGTCAGTCAGTCCAAGCCCCTCCACACCTTCCCACTCTTCCTCCCCGTATCCTTCCCCTTCCTCACCCTACCACTGAGCCGCGCCCGAAGCCGTGATGGTGCTGACAGCTGACCATCCATAAGCCTTCCCTAAACCCGATCCCGACACACACACACACACACACACACACACACACTCGGATTACCTAATTAACTCCACAAGGCCCAATGAACGCACAAGCCACACACACACACACACACACACACACACACACACACACACCTATCATCATATTCTGTGTGTGTGTGTGTGTGTGTGTGTGTGTATGTACGATCCACTTGCCTCATGCTTGCTTCACATGCGCCTTATGTTTTAACTTTACTAAAAATTGTGTTGTTTGGTGATCCGTGAGGGTGACGAACGAACCTAAAGGAGTAAGGTTGCTATTTATTTAGAGAGAGTATAGTACAGTGTGTTGGTAAATCTGGAGCAACTGATTCATCCAAAAACCTATTCCAAGCAACAGTCCACCATTATTTTTGTTGTTCTGGTCCTGCTTCTTGACTTACTTTGGAGGAATCAATCTGCTCTAATATACCCACAGTGTGTTAGACTAACCCCTGAAGTTGAGAGGGATCGAATTCCACTCCACTCTTGTCACGCCTGCGGTAGGGAAGGGAAGGGAAGGGGAAGAGGGAGGATTGAAGGGAAGTGAAGGGGGAGAGGGAGGATTGAAGGGAAGGGAAGGGGGAGAGGGAGGATTGAAGGGAAGGGAAGGAGAAGAGGGAGGATTGAAGGGAAGGGAAAGGGAAGAGGGAAGATTGAAGGGAAGGGAAGGGAAGGGGTAGAGGGAAGATTGAAGGGAAGGGAAGGGGAAGGGAAGAGGGAAGATTGAAGGGAATGGAAGGGGGAGAGGGAAGATTGAAGGGAAGGGAAGGGGAAGAGGGAAGATTGAAGGGAAGGGAAAGAGAAGAGGGAAGATTGAAGGGAAGGGAAAGGGAAGAGGAAAGATTGAAGGGAAGGGAAAGGGAAGAGGGAAGATTGAAGGGAAGGGAAGGGGGAGAGAGAAGATTGAAGGGAAGGGAAAGGGAAGAGGGAAGATTGAAGGGAATGGAAGGGAGAGAAAGAAGATTGAAGGAGACCGGGAGTGATTAATAAAGAAAGAGTCGTAAGGGACGCACAACCATCCGTCTTCAACTTTTATATAATTGTACAGTTTTCTCTTTGATGTTGTCAGGGCTCACATTATTCTACCATATACCTGGGGTGGGTTTGCCTGCCTGTCCATGGCCTCTTGAATTGTCTAATGTTATTCCAGTTATTTTAAAGCCATTCCTTGTATTTTAGTTGTTGCATAGAGAGAGAGAGAGAGAGAGAGAGAGAGAGAGAGAGAGAGAGAGAGAGAGAGAGAGAGAGAGAGAGAGAGATCCAGTTGAGAAAATTGATGCACAGATAGGTACATTAGGTAGGGGGGAGGAGTACCTAGGTTGAGGAAGGGTACGATAGGGTACGGGATACCATAGTTGTGTACGTACGTGGTGTGTTTGGTACGGCCAGGTAGGTAGGTAGGTAGGTAGGTAAATGCATCATGAGTTCATAGATTTGTAGGTTGGTTGGTAGGTTTAAATTTAAGCATGTGAGATTGGTAGGGAAGTAAAAATTTGGGTTAGTAAATAGATTGGTAGGTAGGTAGGAAAGAAGGTAAATAGGTTGGCAGGTTGGTAGGTAGGTATTTGGGTCGGTGGTAAGGGGTAGGTAAATAGAGTGGTAGATAAGGTAGGTAAGCAAAATTTAGGTTGGAAAGTAGGTAAGCAACTAGGTAGGTAAAGAGAAAAGTAGGTAGGTAGGTAGGTAGACTCATTACCTACCTATACGTACAGAGGGTGGTCTGGTGCGATAGGTAAATAAAGAGATGTGTAGATATGTAGACAGTTAAGTGAGGGACGGCACGGAAGGTAAGAGATAAGTACAGTTTAGGCGAATAGTTCTAAGTAAGTACCGGTATATACAGTGATTTACGACACGGTTAAAAACGATGTATGTATGTATGTATAGATAGGGCCAGCAGTTAGGTCAGTCATTCAAGGTGTGTACAGGAAGGTTGGGTCAAGGTGTGTATAGGAGAACATGTGTTGGTTATTGGTATAGTTGTCTCTCTATGTATGTTGTTGTTGTTTGTTGTTTGTTGTTGTTGTCGACTATGTTCTCCTTCCACCACAGTTGTGAGTGAAGTACCGTAAGGGTCCTTTTGCCACCTTATGTTAATCCGTGCGTTAAATTAGGAGTGGACGGTTTCCTTTCGTGTAGTGGCCTCAACACACACACACACACACACACACACACAATATCTCTCTCTCTCTCTCTCTCTCTCTCTCTCTCTCTCTCTCTCTCTCTCTCTCTCTCTCTCTCTCTCACACACACACACACAAACACACACAAACTCATTTCTTGCAGCCTGAGATAATCACCACCGCGTGTAGCATATATATTAAACGCTGTGAAAACCTGCTTCTGGCACCCGGACCCCCGGAGGGAGAAGGCACCTGTGTATGAGAGAGTGAGAGAGAGAGAGAGAGAGAGAGAGAGAGAGAGAGAGAGAGAGAGAGAGAGAGAGAGAGAGAGAGAGAGAGAGAGAGAGAGAGAGAGAGAGAATGTGTGTGTGTGTGTGTGTTGTATTAGAGAGAAGGGGAAGGAGAAAAAGGCAATAATTGGCACATTACCAAAATCTTCTTCTTCTAATTAACTCCCTGTACGATTAACTTGGACGCAGAAGAAGGGATTGGAAGGGAGGGAGTGGATGAGCACAGTCACGCCCAATATAATCCTGCACCACCTTCTTATAATCAGGCCTTAAAAAAACTGATGCAAAACTATAACTGTTTTCTCTGTAATAACTGAAGAACTTGTGATCGTGACTGTACTTGGAGGCGACGTGCAGAAATACTCACCATATTTGTTGAGGGGAAAGTGTAAAGTATATTTAGCACATTGCAAGCCATTGATTCCTCCACACTATGCTAAAGAACAGGCCATACTGACGAAAGGAAAGTAGCTAAATTGTTACCTGGATTAGTTGGGGGTAATTAGTTTGCCTCAACTATATTTGTCAGCAACTATACGACTCCCCAGAAAAACTGAGAACACGTTAAGGAACCCTGTGATCGTGTATAAGACCTGGTGGCTTCTGATTCCTCCTGACTCTGCCACGAAACAAGCTCCTATAATGTATGGTAGGTAGGTAGGTAGGTAGGTAGGTGGTGTTTCGTGGCAATGTTTGAAGAACTCGCTAACCTCCAATTGTCTGACTACACTGTTTGTTTTTATTATATTTTGTTTATTTGTGTGCTTATTAATTCGAATATTTCACAGTCGATTTAAAAGAATAATATTTATACTAATTTTCTAACAATGAGACCGCTTAAGAAATAGCCTACACCGTTTCTGAAGGAGGTACACTCGTAGATATTTAGTAAAGAGAAAATCACGTATCCAGTTACTTCATGAAGAGCTGTGGGGTAATGTCATTTGCTTTGCAGTTGTTGTTGTTGAAGTTCGTCAAGCTGTGTGACCGAGCTGCCCCGTTTTACTTTGCAGTTTTCGGTACTAGTTCTGAAGGAGGTACTTAAACTCGAAGAAATTTAGGAGAGAGAAAAATCACATACCAGTATCCAGTTAATGCAGGAAGAGATGTGGGTTTAATTAAAAAGAGGTTTGCTTTACGGTTTTTAGGTATTGATAATAAACTCGTAGAAGCCAAAGACAAAAAAGAAAGGAAACGTGTGTCCAAGGAATTCACAAAGAGGTGTTGGGTTAGATCGATATTATTATAGTTCTTTTGATTTACGAAACGGAAATGTGTGTGTGTGTGTGTGTTTGTGTGTGTGTGTGTGTGTGTGTGTGTGTGTGTGTGTGTGTGTGTGTGTGTGTTTGCTTTATGAAACGGAAATATGTATGTGTGTGTGTGTGTGTTTTTCTTTTGATATGTTTTTACACGAGTTAGTTACCCAGGCCCTCCGGATTGTACCGCTACAATTAATGAACTATTTTTCACGGTTCACGTAATGCATATAACAGCAGTTTGTACACTTAATGCACTTCACTGTAAATTGATACTAGAGTAACAAGCAACTAGAGCGTTTCCAAGTCTGGCAACAATAAAGAGGAGCGATTTGTGTGTGTGTGTGTGTGTGTGTGTGTGTGGTGTGTGTGTGTTTGAAGTGATCAGATACTGTGTGCTTTAGTTTTTTAAGGGGGAAGTACTTAAATGTGTTGGCAATTCTGGAGCAACTGATTCATTCATCCAAAGTATGCCAGGAAACAGGACCAGAATAACAAAAATAATGGTGGCCTGTTGCTTGGAATAGTTTGGAGAAATGAAATCAGTTACTCCAGATTTACCAACAATGTAAACAAATGCCCTTAAGGAGGTGCGGGAGTAGGGGACAGCTTGGGGGGGTGGGGGTGTTTTGGGGGTGAGGGAATAGGGGGACAGGCTTGGGGGGGAGGGTAGAAGGCTTCTGATTCCTCCTGATTATGCCACGAAACAAGCTCCTTCCATATAGGTGGTGGTGTTTCTTGGCAATATTTGAAGGGATCATTCACCACTAATTTCTGACTACATTACGGGGTCCCTTAGCGTGTTAACTCTTTACTGTTATAGGTTATAATTATATGGGCGAGTTTGAACCACCCGATTCTCCAGACTGTGTTATTAAACAGAACATATACTATTTATAAGAGAGCTTGTTTCGTAGCTTACTTTGGAGGAGTAAAGAGCCTTCATGAAATCCTGTGAGCCTCTCTTGCAAAAAATTTACGTACATTACACTGTTTATCTGGTGGTGAGGGTGATCTCTTAAGGGGAGATTCTCTTGCTGGTAAATTGGAAGGCTACTGATTCCTCCTAACTATACCAGAAAACATAAGCCCTCAATGGTACTAATAGGGGATCTGTTTCATGGTATAGTTTGGAGAAATCAGAGACCTTCCAATTCAAAGACAAAAGAATTTCCCCTCAAGGGATGGCATCTGTTGTGGAAATTAGAAGACAAATATTTAGACCAAAATATGCCAGAAACCAGAATCCCTCGGTATTAGACTAAATGATTTGTTTTATAATATGATATGGGGGCTAAGTAAGCTCCAAGTTGACCTCAACATCTTGATTCCTTTGAGGCATAGTAAATAAAGTATAGAAAGAGTGTAGAGGTGAAAGGTAATGGCTGTTTGTGTGTGTGTGTGTGTGTGTGTGTGTGTGTAAGGGGATGAGAGGGAGGGGTAAGGCAGGGTTGTGACGTGAGGGAATGTCATCACTGCTCCACCTCTCTACTTTAATTATCTGGTGTCATCATCATCATCATCATCATCTCAACCTTCTTGTATCTCTCTCTTTCTCTCTCTCTCTCTCTCTCTCTCTCTCTCTCTCTCTCTCTCTCTCTCTCTCTCTCTCTCTCTCTCTTCTCTCTCTCCTCATCTCTCTCTCTCTCTGCTATGGTTCTTGGTGTCATGGTGTCCCTCTGGACCTTCTTATTATTTACCTTCGCCATCAATTACCTTCCTATACACCTTTTACATCTTTAACTTTAGCAAACTCATTCAACAGGGTGAAAATGCACCGCCCTCCAGTTCTCATTCCTTACCTCTTCCATTGAATGCACCCTTATGTGGACCGAGACTAATAGCGAGAAGCATTGCCACAGCCAAATATTTGTGCAGTACATGAATTATATCGTATGAACACTGGAATTTAAAGCTATTTTAAGATATAAGCTGAAAGGGAACCGGTCCAATTTCGTCAGGTTAAAAGAAAATGTACTGCAGGGTCCGACATTTCGAGTGTTTCCCAAATCTTCATCTTAAGGAAATGTAGAAACATGATCTCCAGCCATGATTGGTTCCCGGGAAGACACATTATAGGACAATTTCACAGTCATGCACAGACGATTTGTTATTATTACCAGAACGAATGATATCTTGAGGGCGTGGCCATTTGTGTTTGTTTGAACTCTGCGGTGAATTGGGTGACTGAAGAACTAATGTGTTGATTGCATTGCTTAAACCATGTGGTAACGGGTGTGTGTGTGTGTGTGTGTGTTAAAATCCTGAAATGTGTGGTTAGGAATGCCCAAAGTGGATTGTATCTTTACATTTTAAAACTGTTCCAAAAACCTCTGATCGAATTTTCCAAACATACCTCGAGTCAATCATTGTTACTTGTATATATGAGTATGTATGTATGAGTACGGTATGTATGTATATATGAGTATGTATGCGTCGACCCATCGTTCATTCCAACTCGCATCGGTATATTCACCAAACCTTGTCACCAATTGTCTTATATTTCACCATTCTCACTCATTCCAGGTCTCAGTCAGTCATTCAGTTAGTCATTTTTTTACTGCAGTATATTAATTTCGATTTCATCTACATATATAATTATGGATTCTCCTCGTACTGCGTATGGTATCTTTCCTTGGCGTACTTGTGATAGAATATTGCCTTATTTCAAAAGAGGTGTTGAAGTGAGATTTGTTAATTTTACCGAGTGGTTTGTGCAAGCATATATGAGACAGAGTGGTATGAATGAGTGGTGTCAGTGAATTAGTGTGGTGTGAGTATAGTGTGAGTCAGAGTGGTGTGGATGAGTGGTGTAGATAAATCAGTGTGGTGTGAGTAGTGGTGTGAATGAGTGGTGTCAGTGAATCAGTGTGGCATGAGTAATGTTGAGACAGAGTGGTGTGAATGAGTGGTGTCAGTGAATCAGTGTGGTATGAGTAGTGTTGAGACAGAGTGGTGTGAATGAGCCATGGTGTAGGTAAATCAGACGGGACAACAGCTGACGTCTATATTGAAGGGATATAGTACACTGGCCTTCCTTCCTTCCTTCACTCACTCACTCCTTCCTCCCTCTACTCCTTAATTAAACCCATGTTCTCTCTCTCTCTCTCTCTCTCTCCTCTCTCTCTCTCTCTCTCTCTCTCTCTACCTGTTCGACCTGCTCCGGTACTTTCGACCCTACAATTTTCGCGAACAGAGACGTCCTTGTTTGTAGATTCTGCCAATTACGAGAGGAGCTGTCGACCGACTTGAAGGCAGCACAACGCAAGATCGATGCCTTGAGTGAGAAACTGGAAACGCTGCAAGAATTCACCACACTCAACGTAGGAGTGACACCATCGCCTGCCGTACCCGTTGACACAGCCCCTGTACAGACTGCCTCCACACCCTCACCTTCACCGGCACCACCAACCACACCTTTACCTTCATCGGCACCATCAACAATTTCTATTTCGCCACGGGAGGAGTTCCGCGTAGTCAGGAGCAATTTACGACCCAGGAGAAACATCATACCCATCACCACATGCCAAAACCGCTTCAAGATCCTGGCACAAGATGACGATGAAGACGACACCGAGGTCAGCTGGTTGGTGACTCCATGGTGAGGGGGTCAACTCACCGAGTTCTGTGGACGGGTACCCAAGTCGAGGAAGCGTTTTTGCATCCCGGGTGGCGGCCTAGATGACGTGGTTGATACAGTGGACGAAGTGACAAGCCTGGCCCCCGATAACACAACGTACGTAATCCACGTCGGAACCAACGACGTAATGAAGACCAGATCAGAGGACCTACTCAACAAGTACCGACAGATGATTTGGAAGTTCAAGGAAAAAACGAACAACATCATACTTTCTGGAATCATCCCCCGCCGTAAAGCAGACACTCGTTACTACAACACCGCTACCAGTATCAACCAACGACTTGCCAACATCTGCAACGAGGAGAATGTCGATTTCGTCAATACCTGGGACAACTTTTATTTTGATGACTCGTTGTTCTCAGATGATGGTGTCCATCTGAATCAGGTAGGAGCAGCCCGTTTTGGACGTTTGCTAACGACGCGGTCATCAACCATCGTACAAAAAACGGGACTGCCCAGGTAATCCAAGGTCAGGTAACGTATACGAACAAACGGAATAACACAGGCAAACGTGCATTTACCCAACCGAAATAGTCTAAAGTTTTTTATGTTAACGCTCGCAGCATCCATAACAAATTCACAGATCTAGAGGAAATAACGCTCACAGAAAAGTATGATATAATTGGCATTACAGAATCGTGGCTAAATACTGAAAACAGAGAATTCCTAGCAGAGTATAAAATTCCTGGCTATACAATATTTGAGAAAGGTCGAACAAATAAAAGGGGAGGCGGAGTTCTATTATATATTAAAGATGACCTCAAACCGATCCTATTATCAAAGCCCCATATCGCTAACGTAGACACACTATATATACTCATTAGAAATAAATTCGGGATGAAACTTTTGTTAGCCTTATTATACAGACCCCCAGCTCAACCAGTACAAACCGACCGTGATATCTATGAACAAATTAACGAGATGAGTAACACGCAAGAGGCCGTAATTCTTGGCGATTTTAATTTACAAGTAACAAAGTGGGGAGAAGCATTATCAGCTCACTATGGACAAGACCTTTATACTAACTTACAAGAGAGCTCTCTTATCCAATTTCTTAATAGCCCAACTCGTGGAAATAACGTTCTTGACCTAGTATTTGCAACAAAAGAAGACTTTATAGGGAATATTAACGTGGGTGATGAGTTTACTAATAGCGACCACCGCATAATCACATTCAGTATAAATTTCAATAGAAGCGAATTAAATTACAGCTACGAAAAATCCCTGACTTTAGAAAAGCTAATTTTCACCAACTCAGAGCGATACTAAAAGATACCAATTGGAAATGTCTGCGAGACACTATTGACATTAATACACAATGGAACTTTTTCACTAATGCGTACACAAAAGCGGTCAAAGATAGCATACCGTTAAAAAACCGACGTTCAGCACAAACTTAAAGCCCAAGTGGTGGAGTAAAGAGATAGCCGACTGTTTACGCACCAAAAAGAACGCCCATAATAGAGTAAAAATCACAGACGACAATGACGGGCGGGCCAAGTTTACAGACTTACGAGAAAAGCCAAAAGTTAATCAAACAGAGTAAACAGACCATTGAAAAACACGTTGCAAATCAAAGTAAGACAAACCCAAAAGAGTTGTACAGTTATATTCGACATAAGAAAGTACTCACGTCAACTATCGGACCACTACTTGATGAGAATGGGGACTTTACTACAGATAAAGAGCGAATGAGTGGTATCCTT